>KZ072552.1:73262-107807 GCA_002091845.1 Anopheles cracens
AATTAGAACCTTACTTCCCCTCTGTAGATCAAGCGGGCAGGACCATTATATACGACGATGGGGATGGCGCCAAGGAGAGGAAGGGGCCCCTTCCATTCCCTTCGAGGATCAAGAGGGCGGGATCACCATACGGAGGGGAAGGAAGGGCACCAATGAGACCCTTTATTCCCCTCCGAGGGAGAGAGCAGGGTCATTATATACGACGTAGGGTAGGGCGCCAAGGAGAGACAAGCGCCGCTTTCCTCCCCTCCGAGGATCAAAGGGTAAGGGCCCTTGACGGATGTTTCTTTGACCAGGTGGGCGGAGCTACCAAACACGATAGTCACATGACTTAACGGAGTAACGGAGTAACGGAGTTACGATCTTTACTGGTCTTTATCTTATCAATATATATAAGATACACTTCAGACATTTCACACAAATCAGACGTCCTAAAAATACAGCACTAATGAATACGATTCTGAATGATTTACACGCACACATTCATTTAAATTCGTTTAATATCAATTTTAAAAATATCAACGATTCACCCTAGACGTTGTTCGCCATCGTTTGGAAGATCTGGAAGGTTTGGGTTGCGACGGCCATAATCTCCGTAGCAGGAAGATCGAAGCCAGTGTTACCACCACCGGTAAGCTCCAAGGTGTACGCATACCGAGCCCCGATGACTCCGGCAGCGTAGTCATCACTGCATCCGTTGGCCGTGTACAGAATTTCGGCACTGTTTCCTACGACGTAATCGGGACCTCCGACTGCACTAACCGCATCACGGGCCAGCTCACCGAGCGCAATATGGCCGGCCTGGTTCGTCACCGGAATGAAGGGCCACGCATATCCGTACGGGTACAGGATCATATCGCCGTACGAGTGCACCGCCAGATACAGGGCAAGGTTCGTAAGGTACTGACGCATGACGCGGCTCAGTGCCTGCGTTTCCGGCTCGGAGAAAGCGTTCGTTCCGGCATAAGCATCAGAGCAAGCCTGCAGTTCACGAAGAAAGAAAAGTCAAAAGGTATGAGTCACCAGATCGAGTCTCTATCTTCATCCAAATACCTACATTGCTCGAGAAAGCCCACTGGTAACCCCAGTTACGGTTCAGATCAATACCGGTGCAAAGGGCCGTGGCTGGGTAGCGGTTCTTGCGCCACATACGGTTGTCCGTGTGCGAGTACTCGTAACCGTCCGGATTGGCGACGGGAATGATGACCCAGTCCTTCTCCAACATGTCAGCGTAGCTGCTCGAGTGCTCTACCAGCTCATGGATCAAATACACCACAGACATCACAGCGGCCCACTCACTGTGGAAGAATAACAACAAGCTGTTTCATCTAATATCTGTTTGGTGCGAAACCGATACATACCGTGCATGAATACCACCATCAATGAACACAACCGGCTTCGATCCAGCCACACCGTTGTTGGTGGAGATCGTGATGGACTTGATAGGCTTTCCGAGATACGTAGTTCCGATGGTTTCCACATGAACCAACTCCGGGTGAGTCTCTGCAAGCTCATCCAGGTACGCATTCACTTCATCGTTCGTCCAGAAGTGCTCGAAATCGACCGTTGCCCGTCCCGATGCAGCCTTGCGGCGACGATACTCCTGATCGTACTGGCGTTCTGCCTCGATCGTGCTGATAGAAGGTAATGAGACAATTAATCACAGTCATTCGCTTTGCACGCTTCCAAGCAAGGAGCTTACGCTTCAACGTCCTCGATGATGCGCTCGTAGGAGAACTCGTTCAAGTTAAGGAACCTCTCGAATGCCTCCTGCAGGCTTGGATGGATCATCACACGGTAACCGGCACGGTCCCAGAAATCAACACCCCGAACATCTTCCCAGCGCTTCAGGACCGAATGCTTTTCCACACTGTCCACACGGATGCTGTAGACTTTGTAGCTGAAACAACAAACATCACAATGGATTCAAGTCACAGATCCGGGTTCGAACTGATGCCGGACAACTAATGCACATGCACAGGCTGAAACTCACTCGCGATAGGACACTTGCTCAGCGAAGCTGCTCTGGCCCACCAGCGCCAGAGCTAATAGCACAACAACGGCACAATACTTCATCCTTCTATCGGGCAGCAATTCCACACAGACGAGTGCGGCTGAGCAGATGTTGGCGCTTTTATACCTTCCGCCCAAAACCAAGCCGCTAATCTACGCAACGAGAACTATGACGTCCGCAAAATAGTCAAAAATCCCACTCAATCTAATGGGCGGTAACATGGAGCTAAATAAATCTTTGTCATGGTGATATTATGGTCCAGATTGGATCTTGCATGATTAGATAACGATTAGTATGTGCGGTTCCAGTGACAGGCCTGTTCTGTTCAATCGTACGTACAGCTGATATGTACAGCTGATTCAACAGTACACTCGCCTTTACTAGATGTTATAAATCTAGCAGGACAACTTATTTAAGCCTAACCGGTATTTTATGGTTTGAAATGTCTTCACATGAACAGCAAGACGTTGTTCGTTACGAGTGCACCCCGGTTATGTCTTTGGAGTGGCATAACTAATATCACAACTTTTTAAAAACATAGTTTCTCAAAAGACTTCTGCATGTCTTTTATCCCTTTTTCCATCTCAATCACGGCACGGGTTATCTAGCATTATGTCATCTCAGAATGCACATTTATAGCTAGCTGCAGATACACATGGCTTTCCCGATAAGGTGGTGATTGGTGCCAATATTGATAGTCTAGTCTAGCTAGTCTTTATGATAAAAAGCGTGGTTGTACGTTTGAAGTCGTCCAAAACATCCCTTATCTTGGGAAGCTCCAGCCACGTAGCATATAACTTCCTTGGGAGAGCAGTGGCAA
Organism: Anopheles cracens; assembly: GCA_002091845.1. Taxonomy (NCBI): domain Eukaryota; kingdom Metazoa; phylum Arthropoda; class Insecta; order Diptera; family Culicidae; genus Anopheles; species Anopheles cracens. The sequence goes on from KZ072552.1 coordinate 76,097, forward strand.
GCGCTATAAGTGGTACGACGTCCTCGCTATCGTCCAGTGCCTCAGATTTACCAGGCACTCCGGAGGACTAGTCGGGGTGGGACAGTCCCAGACATGGAGAGATAACTAAATAGAAGACTATTTAATGCCTGATAAGTAAGGAGCTATAAAGATGCTAATGGAATTCTCATCCTTCTCCACAAATGGTCCATAACAATTACTTATAGCATTGGCCATCGCTCTAATAATCCAACTCAATGTTGATGCAGCGGTAAGTAAATAAAGTAGTCAATTATGGCAGCGCGTGGTATAGTTCAATTTGTTTCTATTGTTACATATGCAAGATAATCATTGTATGCAGAACTTCAATAGACACCGAAGCACTATAGTTAGAGTATCATTATGATGTTGTCAACTTATCTCTAAAGGCTCAGCCGCGTGCCTCAGTGCGAGTGACTGTGGATAGTTCGATTGGAATATGGAAACTGGTTGCTCCTAAACCGATGAGAATATCACGGAAAGAAATCGAATCAGTTTAGCCAGTATAGTAAACGATTTGTTTGCCTCTGCCTATTTAACAGTAAAGTGATTGGAGAGCGAAAAACGGATCATCCCGCCCTTATCGTGTATCCACTTCAAAAACTTACTTTCCAATCGTGATCGAGTTTCAGAACGTTTAATCCCTCCTCGGTGAAGTGGAACTGTGAAGTGCTCTTTTATTGGGATCTGTTTCAAAAGCACATTTACTACGGGCACGTTTACCTGCGTCAGGCTTCACGCAAACAATGCAAGCATCAACACTAATCGCCGTGTCATTATTCGATCGACACAAGACGATCGAAGGAATGTGAAGTGTGCGACGGCTGATTTCGCACAACACATGGTTCTACAGGTGTGAGAGTCGTTAAACTCAGGTACCGGCTGCACAGGGTTGCATCCGGGATCTTTTGGGCTTCTGGGCATAGGATAGAATAGGATATGATCGGAAAGCTCTGGACCTCGGATGCCGAAACTAGCCGAGGATTATTGTGAGAATCAATTTTAATAGAACATCTCCTCAAAAGGGATTACAACGCGTCCAAATGCGTTCTAACGTCAAAAGAGGGAATCGTTTCCATTTTAATACGTCAGCCTATTAATACATCAGCCCAGTAGCTGAAGAATACTTCAGAAGCCCAGCTCCACCTATTGAGACTAGTGCCAATACACATGAACTATTCGTCATTTATATCGAGCCTTATCTTAAGTTATCGATTGATTGGTCCTGGAACCATACCGTTCTGTGGTCATTTTAAAGTAGCATTTGTTCAACCTGAATCATTAAAAAAATAGTTTATATAGATAGGGTACTGCACAATGAGTGAGTATATATTGTGAATTCATAGTAAATGCCTTAATGATGCAGTAATATGGTATTTTGTAGTTCAGATCGCAAACTTACTGACATAAAATCGTGTAAGAAACCGCAAAGTACGCAATCTTCTTAGCAAGGTACTTAATTAATGCATACTAGATTCCAAAATAATAAAACGAATTGTACATAAAGGCATATGCCAGGCAAGGCAAAAAAGAACACTAAACGAACCGATACATACCCAAATCCTCCAAACAATAACAGCACTAAAACACAATCTTAATCAAGCCATTCATGTGCACTTGAAGAACGTACGCCGAGCGCGGTCTGGCCGGGCTTGACGCGTGCAAATACGGACGGCTCAGCGGGTTCACCTAATTCGCCGCCGTCGCCCAACGGTAGCCATACCTCACAAGACACAAGTGCACAATAACAACAAAAAAAGTGGACCGCATTGCAAATCGCTTATCGCAAATACCATCGGCAAACAGTGTATGTGCTCCGCCCGGGTGGAAAAGTGTGGCCAAACCCGGGCGGGCGCTACTTTAAAGTGGCCCAATCGATTAGCCCTTCATTATAAAACGTATGTCCCAAGCCGACGGTACGGCTAGTGCACGCTCCGTGGTCAACGCGGCAAGGTGATCGCAATCGGTGACGGAAAATGGCAGGATTCCCGAAAGGATGGGCGCTGGTGACCGTGTTGGTGGCCGTAATTGGGTGCACCGTGGTCAGTGAGGCCGCTAAACAATCGTACCGTGGGTGAGTGGTGCTGCATATTTGATGCCCGCGAATCGATCCCCGCAAGGGTATTGATTCATCGCTTGTGCGCTGTGTGTGTGTGTGAAGTGTCGTTTACCTCTGCGTTGATAGTGAAGGCGTTCCCCGGAACGGCGATCGTGCGATAAGCAACTCATAACACCTTTGTTTTCGTGCGTCTCCCGCAGCTACAAACTGTACGGGGTGCACCAGAATGACCAGCGGCAGGTGGATTACCTGCGTGAGCTGCAGCAGTCTCTCGACGATCTGGACTTCTGGCAGCTGGATCGGCTGGTCGGTTCGGAGGCACGCGTGTTGGTGCCACCGGCGCAGGTCAATGCTTTCAAGCTGCTGCTCGACGCACAGAACATCCGCCACCGGGAACTCATTGACGACTTCAACAGGTGCGTACCCAAGCCAGGGAATGATCCAAGGTCCAAACTAGGGATGAGAATAACAACTTCTTTCAGGGAGTTAACTCACTCTTACTGGCTCACCGGTGGGACAACGATTCGAGTTGTCAACGAGTTGACAACGAGCAACTCTTTTGGGAGTCGTTATAATCAAACTCACTCAGGAGTGAGTAACAACTGGAAGTAGGAATCCGACTCCCGGAAGAATGAGTCGACTCCCGGGGAGTCGTTAAACGAGTGGTTTCCCGACTCTTTCTTCCACTCCCTATCCCACTCGTTTAAACTCCCAAGAGTCATTAAATCTCTATATGAGGAGTTAACTCACTCGTTTCGTTACAAAGATTTGAATCACTCGCTCACTCTTGCTCAGTACGCACATCTCTAATCCACACGCTGTACTAATCGCTGTGTCCAATTCCAGAGTGCAGAATGACCATCTGTTCGGTGCGAAGCGTACTTCATCGGGCAAGCAGCTCCCGCTGAACAAATACCTCCGGTACAGTGAAATGATAGACTACCTGAACGGGCTCGCAAGAAAGTACTCGGACCTGGTGACCGTGTCGGAGATTGGCAAATCTTTCGAAGGACGTTCGATCCCGGCTGTTACCATCACGGCCCCGAGCGCGTCGTACCGCGCGTACCGCAACTCCTCCCGCCCGGTGGTGTTCGTTGATGCCGGCATTCATGCCCGCGAATGGGCCGCCCCCGCCATGGCCATGTACCTGATCAGCGAGCTGGTCGAGAACGCGTCCCAGCACAAGGACCTACTGGCCGGGCTGACGTGGATCATCGTTCCGGTTGCGAACCCGGACGGGTACGAGTACAGCCACGAGCACGAACGGCTCTGGCGCAAGACGCGCCGTCCGGCCGGTCGGAACTGCTACGGTGTGGACGGCAACCGGAACTACGACTTCCACTGGGCCGAGATCGGCGCGTCGGACGCACCGTGCGCCGACACGTACCACGGTGAGCGGGCGTTCTCCGAGCCGGAGACGCGCGCCATACGGGACGAGCTGCTGCGGCTGAAGGGTCGCTGCAAGTTCTACCTCACGCTGCACACGTACGGAAACTACCTGCTGTATCCGTGGGGCTGGACGTCCGACCTGCCGGAAGGTTGGCAGCAGATCGATAAGGTGGCCCAGGCTGGTGCGTCTGCGATCCATAATGCGACCGGCACGTCGTACACGGTCGGCAGCTCGACCAATGTGCTGTACGCGGCCGCCGGTGGTAGTGACGACTACGCGTTCGCCGTCGCCGACGTACCGATCGCGATCACGATGGAGCTGCCCGGTGGTGGTTCGGCCGGGTTCAATCCGCCGCCGACCAGGATCGAGGAGATCGTGAAGGAAACGTTCGTCGGTGTCCGGGCGATGGCGCTGGACGTGGCGAAGAAGTACAACTAACCGTGATGATGGCTTTATTAGCTACCTGTCCAAGGCACAAGGCGCGAACGCATTGTTTGCTGTTGCAATAAACCAATTAGTCTGTACATCGGCTCCTGTACGAACGTTATTTGAGGTCCACCAGGTTCTTCGTAGCTCCCCGACTCGTTAAGCTCCACTCTGGGCGCGGTTGTTAAATCAATGTCAACGCGTTTATGGGCCACCCGGCCCACCGTTCATCTTAATGACTGGCACGACTCAACTCCGTCCGAAAACTTTCCCCACCAGTTTGCAAACACACAAAACTTTGCGCCTCCTCGCTGAGTGCTACAAGTTAATCGATTCTATCGATTCGAATTGCCCGAACCCGGAGGGGATAGAAGACCCTGCCTAGGAGCCTTTGATTACATCGCCAATTTCAAACTCGTGTCGTCAATGAGCGGAGTTCGTTTGGCGCACCGTCTCTGCCCCCGAGAAAGTGGCAGCAAACGGGTGAAATAGTGGACGGTTACATCGATTGAAAGCGCGCCAGAAAGTGGTGGAATGTTGTGTGCCTTTTCTCTCTCCTCCCGCTCCGTCATGCGAACAACGACTTGGCTCCCTGCCTGGTCCGACCCGTCGGCTGCCGTACTCATTTCCATTTTCATTGATAACTAACGCTCGCTCGCACGCGCGGGGTAGCGATACTAACGACCGAAAGCAGGCAGGAAGGGTTCTAGCTCGTTCCCGTGCTATTTACTCACTTTATCTGTTTGACAATCCTTGCCGGGGCTCGTGTGACTCGCGAACCCACGGTAGTGTAGTGTGTGGCGCGTGCTAGTTTTTCAGGCCACGTTTTACCCCGTCGTTACTACATCCGTCTGGGTTCTGGGAGATTGGAAGGGGCCGCGGCACAGACCGATGCGGGTGTACGTTACGTTTTCGTTTCATTCGTCAAAAACGTTCCCAACCGAATTTTGGAGCAGAGACCCCCCCACGGGGGGAGAACGTTCTTACGTGCGGTACTACAGCCAGTGTTTGTTTGTTGTCGGTCACGAAAAGGTCGTGCGGCTGTTGGGGTCTTCTGGGCCTGCGGGTGTAACGTCTCACGTTCTTGTAGATCGAAAAGTGTTACAAAATTTAGTTAGAGAAGTAGTTAAATTCAGCATGGTCGACATGTAAGGACGTGGTGCTCCTCAATTCGACACTATAAACGTGTCGTTGTGAACGGTCTACTAAGATCTGCGAAACGTTACACACCCATCGGACCGTCGCATTCGACCAACGCGCCCAACGAGATGTCCTTCGACACGGCGAAGCTCTTCCAGACCTATCAAAGCCACCAGGACATCAAACACTACCTGGACGACCTGCTGCAGCGGTACTCGAGCAAAATTGAAATCTTTTCCCGCGCCGAATCGTACGAGGGACGCGAGATACTGACCGTGCGCATCTGTACCGACGCCCAGCAGAAGCGCCCGCTTGCCAATCGCTGGTGCATACTAATCGATGCCGGGATACACGCCCGCGAGTGGATCACCGTCCCGGTGGCACTGTTCATCGTGCAGCAGCTGCTCGAGAAGGACGAGATCAGTGCGAAGAGCTTCCGCAACGTCGCAGCCGACCAACGCGCCCATCGAGATGTCCTTCGACACGGCGAAGCTCTTCCAGACCTATCAAAGCCACCAGGACATCAAACACTACCTGGACGACCTGCTGCAGCGGTACTCGAGCAAAATTGAAATCTTTTCCCGCGCCGAATCGTACGAGGGACGCGAGATACTGACCGTGCGCATCTGTACCGACGCCCAGCAGAAGCGCCCGCTTGCCAATCGCTGGTGCATACTAATCGATGCCGGGATACACGCCCGGGAGTGGATCACCGTCCCGGTGGCACTGTTCATCGTGCAGCAGCTGCTCGAGAAGGACGAGATCAGTGCGAAGAGCTTCCGCAGCTTCGAGTGGATCATACTGCCGCTGCTAAACCCGGACGGGTACGAGTACAGCCGTGAGCACGTACGTATCCCAACTACCTATTTTTTGGAGGAATATGTTCATTCTTTTGCTCTGTGCCCGTGTTTTTTGCAGAACAAAATGTGGCGCAAGACGAGACGGCCGCTGGGGCTGAAGAGCACGCGCCGCTGTGTCGGTGTAGATTGCAATCGAAACTTCAATGTCGCGTGGACCATCGGTAGCATGAATCGTACGAGGGACGCGAGATACTGACCGTGCGCATCTGTACCGACGTCCAGCAGAAGCGCCCGCTTGCCAATCGCTGGTGCATACTAATCGATGCCGGGATACACGCCCGGGAGTGGATCACCGTCCCGGTGGCACTGTTCATCGTGCAGCAGCTGCTCGAGAAGGACGAGATCAGTGCGAAGAGCTTCCGCAGCTTCGAGTGGATCATACTGCCGCTGCTAAACCCGGACGGGTACGAGTACAGCCGTGAGCACGTACGTATCCCAACTACGTCCAGGCCTTTTTTTGGGAGGAATATGATCATTCTTTTGCTCTGTGCCCGTGTTTTTTGCAGAACAAAATGTGGCGCAAGACGAGACGACCGCTGGGGCTGAAGAGCACGCGCCGCTGTGTCGGTGTAGATTGCAATCGAAACTTCAATGTCGCGTGGACCATCGGTAGCAGGAATCGAACTCATCGAAGAAGATTACGCACGGGGCGGAATTGCGGGCCCGCTGGAAACACTGGCGAACGGCACGCTCCGACTCACCGACGTACTATGGTGCGCATTTGGAAAGAAAGGAAAAATAAACATTAGAGTAGATAATAACTAATACATCATAGTGGAAGAGCAATCTCGTATACGAAAATTTCCATGGATTTAGTATTCAGCCATGATTGCGTCTACAACTTCAAAATTCGAAAAGAAGCAGCCTAAGTGATGGTAAAAATGGTAAGATCAAAGTCGAATTTTACATGTTATTTTGAGTGGGATCTGCTAGGCCTGGTTGAAAGGATCGGACATTTCAAACTGTCCCAAAAACCCCTGTCACACGATTGTAACCACTCACCATGTTCAGTAACTCCGGTCCCTTGACGGAGATGAAGTTAATTCCGGCCTCATTGGCGACCGCTTTGGCAAGCAGCGTTTTACCGCACCCGGGTGGCCCGCAGAGCAGCACACCGGACGGTGCGTTCAGCCCGAGCAGCTTCAGGCGCTGCGGAAATTTGACCGGCGCCAGTATGGCCAACTTCAGCTCCTCGCGGATGTCGCCGAGCGAGAGATGACAAATGTCACGCTAATAAAACGTTAATAAAGCAATGGTGTAGTGCACACTGGGGTTGTTTTTGTTGCAAAAATGCTTAATCAACCCACAAGCGTAAAGTTCGTTCGACCATCGATTTACGAACGTACTATTTCATTAAGTTTGAATAACTCATTAACGCTTAATTTGTTCAGTCTCAAATAAGCTGGTGATGCTGAGCTTAAACTCAACTGGAGTGGTATTGAAATGTCTTTTCTCCAGTTATTCTGCGAAACAAACCGCGCATTACATACCTTGTTAACTATTTGATCATTTCACAAGGACTGTTTTCCTATACATGGTGTATAGCAATCCAAACTAATCCGAGCAAACTTACCTCTGCGTTGACCGATGGTTTAATGGTTCGTATCGCTTCGAGGAAGTGTCCCATCCGTACCGTCAGACACAATGCCTCTTCTCCGGCGTCATGCAGACCTCCGCTTTCACCCACGCGCTCCTCAACGGCACACGCCACAATCGAATCCTTCAGCGTCTGCAACGAAGCCTGCCGTACCAGGCCAGCCAAATCGGCACCGGTGTAGCCGTCCGTCAGCTCGGCCACCCGCTCGAACACCACATCGTCCGCCAGCGGTGGCTGGGTGCGATTCTTCGTAAGCGCGCGCAATATGTCCACCCGATCGTCCTGCGCCGGCAGCCCCACGTACAGGATCTTGTCCAGTCGTCCCGGTCGCAGCACGGCCGGATCGACGATATCCGGCCGATTGGTGGCAGCCATCAGAAACACACCCTTCCGCTCCTCGATACCGTCCATCTCGGTCAGCAGCTGGTTGACGACGCGCGTTCCCGCGCTGCCCTCCGCCGTGTCCGATCGCTTCGGGCAGAGGGAATCGAACTCATCGAAGAAGATTACGCACGGGGCGGAATTGCGGGCCCGCTGGAAACACTGGCGAACGGCACGCTCCGAAGAAATTGCAGCCGGGTGGGTTCAATTTGAAGTGAAGTGATAAATACATTCCAGAGAGATGAAGCTGCGAATCACCTCCTAAGCCATTGCGCAGACACCATACTTGAGGCGTAGCTTTTCGTAGTGTTTCTTATCCTGGAAGAAAAGAGAAATTGGAGGTGAAATATACCGCGGAGGTTATCATAACTAATGTCACTACGATCAATTGGATATGATGCACATTTAGTTAAATTTTAGAACGCAATTTTAGTGCTGAATGTCAAGATGATCCACATCCCGAGATGCTATAAATTACAATATCGCTGCCATTTTCATTTATTAGCTGGTATGGTATTCGTCAAAGCGATAATAAAGCATCAATACAACGTTTGTGTATTGAAGATTGCACACTTCTTGACGCCAGTTTCAACGCCAAACCTCTATCAACGGTGTATGTGTCTAGTATTAGTAAAGCTAGACAGCTAAGAGGAGACAGTGTGACATATTCCGCAGCTTCGAGTGGATCATACTGCCGCTGCTAAACCCGGACGGGTACGAGTACAGCCGTGAGCACGTACGTATCCCAACTACGTCCAGGCCTTTTTTTGGGAGGAATATGATCATTCTTTTGCTCTGTGCCCGTGTTTTTTGCAGAACAAAATGTGGCGCAAGACGAGACGGCCGCTGGGGCTGAAGAGCACGCGCCGCTGTGTCGGTGTAGATTGCAATCGAAACTTCAATGTCGCGTGGACCATCGGTAGCACACGGTTCTGCTCGCTGCTGTACCGTGGCGAACGGCCCTTTTCTGAGCGGGAAACCAAAAATGTGCGTGACCTGTTTCGCAAGCTGAGGCCAACGTGCAAGCTGTATCTTTCACTGCATTCGTATGCCAAGGCGATTCTCTATCCAAGGGCGTATACGAGGTGAGATGGGCGGAAAGGCGGCGTTGGTTCCAGAAAGGTTAAGTTTATCCGGAACTTGGAAAGTTTAAGTTTTGGAAGATTAGTTTTTAAGACAGTATATCACGGTCTTTCAAAATTGGAGGCAAAGACTGACCTTCAATCCTGTATTCGGCGCGCCATCAGAGGTCACATGATTCCACATATTGTGGTTTGCAAGGTCCTTGCACGCTCCTTGTACGGATAGGTTTGAAGTAGTTTGGAGTTTTCTTTATCAAGATTTTTAAATGTTCCTTAGCTCGAATGATGAAATAATTAAATGTAGTTATGAATGCATTATCAAACAAATATTCCAAACATTTCCCCATCGTCTCCCGTAAATTGTTCTTGAGATAATATCTTTAACAAATATGAGCTGCAGAGTATTAATGTGTATTGTTTGTGATTATTTTTAATGCTAATAAGTGCCTATAAGAAGTGGATAAATTTGTCTAGTTGAATAAATAACAAAAAAAAACTCACAATAGTACTGCTTCTACTCCGCAGAACGCTTCCCCGGAACTGGCAGATGCAGCACACAATTGCCGAGGCCGGTGCAGAGGCGATGAGGAAAGCGACCGGCGTCCGGTATCGCTGCGGCAGTGCCTCCACCGTGCTGAACAGACCGATCGGTGGATCCAGCATCGATTACGCGCACGACATCGAGAAGGTCCCGGTGGCGCTCGTGATGGAGGTCGCCTCGAAGGGTTTCCACCCACCGGAGGCGAACATACAGAAAATCTGCGAAGAGTGCTGGATCGGGATCGGTGCGATGGTGAACTGTCTCGCCGGTAGCTTTCGTTCTGTCCTGAAGGGTAGCGGCACGCTGCACCTGCGCTAATCACTGCCCAGAACACCTCCATCACCAACAAGCGGTAGCGAATCAAAATTAAGTATATTCTGTCAAAATAGGGTTTCCTTAATTTATTGTAGTGTTTAGTGGTTACATTTAATCAGGTTGTTAGACACTCTTCCCTAAATCGATTGTGGAATTCAAATACCGATATTATAGACAATTGAAACAAGCAATAAATCGTCACCTCTCGAACGAGGTGCGGTCGGAAAGATCAATCTGTCTGCTGTAACCTCGCGTAACCGTGGTCCGATACACAGCTTAATGTAATGTAAACGCAACACACGACCCTGTCAATGCCCTGTCGCCGAACGAAGAAAAGTGCTGCCACGGGCTGTTTAAACCTTCAATTTCTTCTGCTACAATAACAGAAAAAGCAACGATCGCCTCGTTTTGAATGATCCCTTACGCAGGAACAGCTCCGTCAGTGATAATGTGAATGAGAAATCACAAAACCGCTGGGGCTGAAGAGCACGCGCCGCTGTGTCGGTGTAGATTGCAATCGAAACTTCAATGTCGCGTGGACCATCGGTAGCACACGGTTCTGCTCGCTGCTGTACCGTGGCGAACGGCCCTTTTCTGAGCGGGAAACCAAAAATGTGCGTGACCTGTTTCGCAAGCTGAGGCCAACGTGCAAGCTGTATCTTTCACTGCATTCGTATGCCAAGGCGATTCTCTATCCAAGGGCGTATACGAGGTGAGATGGGCGGAAAGGCGGCGTTGGTTCCAGAAAGGTTAAGTTTATCCGGAACTTGGAAAGTTTAAGTTTTGGAAGATTAGTTTTTAAGACAGTATATCACGGTCTTTCAAAATTGGAGGCAAAGACTGACCTTCAATCCTGTATTCGGCGCGCCATCAGAGGTCACATGATTCCACATATTGTGGTTTGCAAGGTCCTTGCACGCTCCTTGTACGGATAGGTTTGAAGTAGTTTGGAGTTTTCTTTATCAAGATTTTTAAATGTTCCTTAGCTCGAATGATGAAATAATTAAATGTAGTTATGAATGCATTATCAAACAAATATTCCAAACATTTCCCCATCGTCTCCCGTAAATTGTTCTTGAGATAATATCTTTAACAAATATGAGCTGCAGAGTATTAATGTGTATTGTTTGTGATTATTTTTAATGCTAATAAGTGCCTATAAGAAGTGGATAAATTTGTCTAGTTGAATAAATAACAAAAAAAAACTCACAATAGTACTGCTTCTACTCCGCAGAACGCTTCCCCGGAACTGGCAGATGCAGCACACAATTGCCGAGGCCGGTGCAGAGGCGATGAGGAAAGCGACCGGCGTCCGGTATCGCTGCGGCAGTGCCTCCACCGTGCTGAACAGACCGATCGGTGGATCCAGCATCGATTACGCGCACGACATCGAGAAGGTCCCGGTGGCGCTCGTGATGGAGGTCGCCTCGAAGGGTTTCCACCCACCGGAGGCGAACATACAGAAAATCTGCGAAGAGTGCTGGATCGGGATCGGTGCGATGGTGAACTGTCTCGCCGGACCGAGCAGCTTCAGGCGCTGCGGAAATTTGACCGGCGCCAGTATGGCCAACTTCAGCTCCTCGCGGATGTCGCCGAGCGAGCCGATATCGTTCCACGTCACGTCTGGCACGGTGATGAAACCTTCGCGCTTCGCCGACGGCTGCACGGTACGCAGCGATTCGAGGAAATCGTCCCGCTCAATGCAGAGCCCTTCCAGTTCCTCCGTCGGCAGGGCCTTTTGTTGATTGAGCAGCAGATTTAGCATCTGTTCGAGAGTGAGCTCCTGCTGTGGGAGCACGGGTTTGATAGCACTCGTGTCATTGCTGGGTTCCACAGCTGCTGCTGCAGCAGGTTTTTCTTCCTCCACCGCGGCGGGAGAAGCAGTTTGATTATCGCCCTTTTCTGCCTCCATTGGCTGATCTTGTTCAGCCGGTTCCTTGCTAACGGTTTCTTCCTTGTTAACAACCTCTTCTGTGGCTGTTGGTGATTGATCTGCATCGACGTCCATTTTTTCTTCAGCGACGGCGGCAGCAGTCGAAGCCGCAGCAACGGCATCAGCAGCAACCGGCGGTTCGTTCTCCTTTGCGTCTTCTGCAAGTGCAGTGGACGCGGTTGGCTCGCTGGTCTGTGTTGAATCGGCAACTACTTGTTCCGCTACATTCATGTTTTCTTCGGTTTCGCTCTCGACAGTCTTTTCTGTTGGGGCTTCGTTGGCGACCGGTTCTGAAGCAGCTTTGTTTTCTGCTTCCTTTTGGTCATCTTTTTCATCGTCAAGATTAACTACCTCTATGGCTACCGGTTCGTCCTCTATAGCTACCACGTCCTCATCGACAGCCTGTGTCGACAGTTCTTCCAACATTTCTCTCTCCTGCTTGGTGAAAAGCCTAATAGAGCGTGCAAAAACAATAAAAAACTAAATTAATACAGCTTCCACTTTTGCACTCAGTTTCGAATAATAAAAATGTAAAAATGTAAGATTTTGGTTTTGGCCAATTTGACTCATGCAAAGCGCATACTTACCGCTTAATAGCGTTGTTGGCAGCGCGTGTTGCCAGCGCCAACAGATCCGCACCGACGTACCCGGGTGTCAGCTTTGCCAGCTCCCCGTAATCGATAGAATCGGCAATCGTCAGCTTACGGCAGATGATGCGCAGTATCTGATTCCTGATCGAACCGCCCGACACGCCGCAGCGCCGGATCGAGCGAGTCGGCCCGATTGGTCGCGCCGATCACGATCACACCCTCACCGCCCTCCTGCTTGCCGAGCGCGTCCAGGCTGCTGAGCAGCTGGGCGACGATGCGCCGCTCCATGTCCTTCTGCGCGTTGATGCGGTTCGACGAGATGGCGTCGATTTCGTCGATGAACAGCACACACGGCGCCAGTGTGACGGCCTGCTCGAACACGTCCCGTATCCGTTCCTCCGATTCGCCCGACACTCCCGCCACCAGCTCGGTGGCCGGTACCTCAACCAGGCCGATTTTAAGTTGCTACAAAAAGGAAAATTGGAAACATTAGTGAATTATTTATGTTAATTGTGTTCGCTTTTTCGAGGCTAACGTCTTAGAAGCGGTTTCACTTACTATCTATCGATACTGATAGATGCTTGACATTTGGAAGATGCTTCACACGTTCACAATGACAACACAATTGAGAATTAACAAATGCTCAAATGTATATGCTCATTTCGTGGAGTTCAATTGAAACCACTAATTTAGAGTAGAAATTACAGTTCGCTTACCCCTGCGATGGCCTGCGCGAGCAGTGTCTTGCCGGAACCGGGTGGACCATGCAGCAGGAAGCCACGCGGCGGTGGCAGACCGATGTGACGATAAATTTCCGGATGCTTGACATGCAGCAACAGTTCGCACAAATCTTTCAGTATGCGGTCCATGCCGCCGATATCGTCGAACGTGGTGCTCACCATGCGGGACACGATCTCCTTGCGGAACTTCTTCACTCGCTGGCCTGCCCCACCCGTCGCCGATGACGACGTCGGGATGGCTGTCGTTCCTCCCGTGCCCGTTGGTTGTGCAGATCCGGCTTTGTGCGGCTTGTTTCCGACTGCGCCCGGTCGACTTAACTGCCCATTGGCGTTACTGTGTGCCGACGGGGTGCTGGCGTTGGCCGTTTCCAGCCGGCGGCGTTTCGATTCCGGTGCATGCTTTTCCCCACCAGCGGCCGCATTCCCGCCACTGCTCTCCACGCTACCGTTGCTGGATTCGTCATCGCGCGCTTTGTCAACGCGCGTCAGTTTGGTGACCGTAACGTGTTTGTTTTGCGCTACGAACTCTGAAAGCGGAGAGACAAAAGATAGTGGGAGGCGGGTGTGAATGAGTGTGCTACTAGCCAAATCATAAACGTGGTATCTGAGCGTAGTACTTTGAACGTAGTTTGATTTATCACCTCCGGCTTCGGGTGTGCATGGCTCATCGCCGTCCTCCTCGTCGCTGCTGATATCGATCGCCTCACCGTCCGCCCCGGTCGCACCAGATTGATCCGGTGCTCCGGCAGCTGCCGGTGCTCTGTTGCCCCGGTTGTTCATGTACATGTTCGTGAGTGTGCTGCTCATCTGATTACGCTGATTCGCTCCACCGGCGGAGGCTGCTGCCGCATTTTCGACCATCAGCTCCACGTCCGAGGCCGCTTCCTCCTCCACTTCCGACGACGCGTTACTGTCCAGACCGTAGCTCTGCAGCACAGTACGGTACGCCTGCTCCACCAGCATCCGGAACGGGGTCGACTTGCGACGATTGTACTCGCGGTAGCGCTGCTGCAGCTCCCGTGCCATCACGCCCGTGTCCACGTACGTCTGGTGAACGTTATCCTCCAGATACTGTGTAAGCAAAGAGAAAATCGATAAATTAACCCATCGAGAAGCCCTGCGGCCGGAGCCGCGCGCGCCCGGTGTAACCCTTTCTATGCGACGCGCCACAACATAACCTCCCGTACGCGCGCGCCAACAGTCGCAGGGGGTACGAGGGAATCGCTCTTTTCACAGTCGATTCATACCTGCTTCACGCGCGGTATTATCATCGGATCGTATGGAAATGGGGACGTCTTTCGATGCATCATTGTGTACACGGATTTACGCACGCTTGTTTGATGTAAACCTTTCCTTTTTTGCTACCACAAGACGCTAGATTCGTACACGGAAAACAGCCTCCTTTCTTCGGCGCGTTTCGTTCGGCGAAATGTTTGAGGACTTTTTGTGCGTTGTTCTGCGCGCGTTTGACAGCTGTCAACTGTCACCGGTCAACGCTTTGACAGCGCCGCGCTCAAAGCGGATATTTTCAAAGCAAAACGTAAACAAACGTAACGGACAACGATGGGGAGGACGCCGTAAAGCGCTCGTAGGACTTTGCTTTTTTTTTCACCGTTTCAACCATTTTCCTCCACGCAAAAATGTCGTCCACCAAGCGAAAAACGTTGCCACGACGCACACAGGAGTTTGACATTGTCGCACCACCGTCGTCGGTGAAAAAACCACAGGCGTAAGTGACCTGCACCTCAAGTGAAACGCAAAGGCAAACGAATTTACCGCCGGTCCTTCTCTTCCAGCCGTGTCAGTCGCATTGCGCAGCCGGTGCGCAAATCAAACAAACCATCATCGATCGGACTCGGGCAGTTCGGGGAAAATGGACGCTCGCGGTCGGTGGAACGCTGCATGAACGTAACCTCCCTGGGAGGGGTACAATCGTCTGCGTCGAAAAAATCGCTCAATCCACGCAGCAGCAGCGCCACACCGCAACTGCGCACCCCGCTTCGAAGTGTTGGCTGCTACGCGGCGGGCCTGAATGCGGAGAACATTCCACCCTTTACCATCCCATCGACGGTGGAGCGCGAACGGTGCACGGCCGAGGCACGTCAGATATTCGACTACCTCGCGCAGGCGAACGTGCCCGATCTGCCGAAAGAGTTCGTGGAGCGGGCCAGCCTGAAGGCGATGTCGATGAAGCAGTTCCTCATCATCGTGGCGCATCTTCTGCGCCAGATCGGTGGCACCCGGTACAAGATCGGTGCCAACTTCATCGAGGACATCATGCGCTCCATCACTGAGCTGCAGTGTCCGTTCACTGTGAACAAATCGATGCTGAAAACGCCCAGCGCACCGCATTCGATCCATCAGGTGACAATGATGCTGGCGTGGTTGATACAGCTCGCCCCACCGCCCATTGCCGGGTGCGAGTGGGCCCCAAACTATCAGCACGCGAGCGAATTCCCGTCGCCCGACTATACGCAGTTCTTCTTCCAGTCCGCTATCGAAAGCTTCCATCTATGGAATTTGAAGCGCGAGGAAGAGTTCGGGGCGCAGGTGGAGGCGATGGTTGACCGGTTGGTAGGTGATCGGACGGGCGGGCTGACCCAGGCAGAGCTGCGCGATCGGGTTGATAAAATACGCGCCCAGCTGGAGATAATTGATTCGGACCAGCCAAGCGGTCAGCCGCGCGAACAGAGCTTCGACGGTGTGCAACGGATGGTGCTGGAGCAACAGCGACTGGAAAAGCAGCTGGTGGAGGAGATGAAGCAGTTGTCGAAACAACTAGAAGCCGTCGAACATGAGCACTACCAGCGGCAGGATCAGTACTACGACTGTGAGAACGCCATCCAGAAGATGAAGGAACAACTCTCACGCCAGCAGATGACGGTCAAGGAGCGGGACGAACTGCATGCACTGATTGCGCACAACAAAAACCTGATCGGCGCTAGGCGGAACGAGATCGCCAGCCTCGAGGATGAACTATCCGACTACCAGATCAGCCTGTCACGGCTGATCAAGCATAAAATTAATCTCACCTCCGAGCTGAACACCAAGCTGTACAACTTTTCCAACGCACTCAAACCGGACATCCAGTTTACCCCGATTGAGCTTAGTCTTACGGCCGGCAACTACCCGGAACTGCAGCAAACGCTCCTGGCGCTCGACCAACAGCTCACCGAGCTCTTCCAACAGTACCGCGAGCTATGCCTCCGCTTCGACCGGGAAAAGTTCACACTCGAGCAGCGCGTGTCCGATTTGCAGCTTACCATCACCCCGTTGGAAACGAAAATAGCCAAACAAAAGGAACGCCTCCAGCACGTGCAACAGCAGCTGGAAACGATCGGCCGCGAGCTAGCCGTACTGGAGGAGCGGACCCACGAGAACGAAACGCGAAAGGATCGCGCGAAGCAGCTGGATCAACTGCTGGAGCAGGTGCGCGAGCAGCTCGTCAGTAATCAGAAAGGGATCGAGAAGCTGACGCACGACAAGCAGCAGCTGATGGAGGAAGGTTTGGAACGGTGCCGGCAGGCTCTCGTAGAACGCCACCGAAAGTTGGACAACTTGCGCACCTACGTGGAAGGCTGCGAGTCGATCATGCAGCAACTAGTGAACGTCTGCTCGCGCGGGACGGAGGAGAAGGAAAACGAGAATAAATGCTCGTAACTGCATGTAAATAGTAATAAATAGCATTAATAACATAATTTCACTATCGTGTTTTAGTCCACAACCGTTCTCATGTTGAGTTATGCAGAAAAATATGTTACGGGTCCGTGCTTCGGAGACGTTTTGAGTGAGTTAATCTCACTCAGTATGAATGCCAATCAATCATTTTGAAAATAATACACTTTTTATGGGTCTCATTGTTGTGCATGTTTCCAAAGCTCAATAGTTGATCATTTATTAATCCCGACCAAAACATATTATAAAATGTCTCCTTCTTTTCGAAATATATTTTCACAATTTATTGCATTGTCACTCGATCAATCAGATTTATCATATCTATACACGTTCGATACTAGGGTCGCTTTCATCACAATACAAAATATCTAAAATAAACAGTTGCTTCATATTCAAATTTTGCGATAATACCCTTCTCTCAATCTCTTCCACACACTTGATAATGGAAAATTTGCATGAAATCCATGGCCGTCTTTGATTAAAATTTGCTCTTAACCTCATCGTAGGTTACGCAGTTCGATTCGGCGTACCGAACGAACCGTGCGGCATGCACGACCGCACAGTCCAACAGCGCTAGTACATCGTCTTCCGCGCGATGCGCCCGGACCAGTTCTTTCCCCACGGTCCGTTTGTACAGCTCGGATAGGTTGTAGCGTTTTTTGGCCTGCACCGCTGGTGGATTAATCTGTGCCGGAGCCGCTTCTGACGTGGCGTTGGGCAACGTTACATCAAACAGTCTTTTACGAGCCCTTGGCGGAGCAGGCGTCCTGGACGGAGAGTCCCCGTCGTCGGACGATGGTGATTCCCGCGTGCCATTCGCGTGGGCTTCCT
The DNA here is from genome assembly GCA_002091845.1 of Anopheles cracens. NCBI lineage: Eukaryota > Metazoa > Arthropoda > Insecta > Diptera > Culicidae > Anopheles > Anopheles cracens. The sequence goes on from KZ072552.1 coordinate 93,675, forward strand.
CCGGCGGCACATTCAGATAGGCCCGGAGTGCCTGTCTATACTTCGGTCAGCCGCGCGAACAGAGCTTCGACGGTGTGCAACGGATGGTGCTGGAGCAACAGCGACTGGAAAAGCAGCTGGTGGATGAGATGAAGCAGTTGTCGAAACAACTAGAAGCCGCCGAACATGAGCACTACCAGCGGCAGGATCAGTACTACGACTGTGAGAACGCCATCCAGAAGATGAAGGAACAACTCTCACGCCAGCAGATGACGGTCAAGGAGCGGGACGAACTGCATGCACTGATTGCGCACAACAAAAACCTGATCGGCGCTAGGCGGAACGAGATCGCCAGCCTCGAGGATGAACTATCCGACTACCAGATCAGCCTGTCACGGCTGATCAAGCATAAAATTAATCTCACCTCCGAGCTGAACACCAAGCTGTACAACTTTTCCAACGCACTCAAACCGGACATCCAGTTTACCCCGATTGAGCTTAGTCTTACGGCCGGCAACTACCCGGAACTGCAGCAAACGCTCCTGGCGCTCGACCAACAGCTCACCGAGCTCTTCCAACAGTACCGCGAGCTATGCCTCCGCTTCGACCGGGAAAAGTTCACACTCGAGCAGCGCGTGTCCGATTTGCAGCTTACCATCACCCCGTTATCTGTACCGCCTGGTACTCCAGCTCCGGGATCTCACTGTCAATACCTTCGTTGTTCTCGAAGTATGACCGTTCCACATCGGCCTCTATTTCGCGGAATGCGGCCAGCGAATCCAGACAGTACAGGTCGCCGGGCAACGATACTCCGATCCGCAGCATCTGCTGCTTGAGCAGGATGAAGTCGAACCGGTGGCCATTGTGGGCCACCAAACAGAGAGGCTTCTGGAGCCGTTCGAGGAACAGCTTCACCAGCTCACCCGCCGTCGTGTCGAATTTTGATTCCTTTTCCAGCATATCATTGTAGAGTCCTGTGGGAGTGGTGTATGCGGATAACAGATGAATCATCCATCACAGACAAGGTGCGATGCCACGTTCTAGTCATTACCTGTTGCCTGCGAGGAACCGAGCGTTATCATACGCGATGGATTGAAGCAAAGCGATAATTTGTGCGTAACCCGCGGTTGCTCGTTGCTCGAATCCAGCAGATGGTCTCGGGTGCAGGCCACCAGCGATAGTTCGGTGATCTTCGTACGGAAATGTTCATACTGTGGTATCCCCGTTGTCTCCAGGTCGAAGAATACGAAGGATTTTATCTCTACCATTTTGAATTGCGGATGGCTCGGCCTGCAAACGACATGCTGACTGGTTGGCCTCCGGTTCTCTCTATCTGCACGGTCTGCCGAGTTCGTTACAAGAGCGTACAAGTATTTGAATAGTATATTTTTGCATCTATTCCCCCACCACATTCGACCGGAGATTGTTTACGTTTTGTCTAGTTTTGTTTTTTTACTCTCTGACGTTCGAATGATGTAGAACTCCATAACCAGGTATCATAAACGAAGTGTGTAGAGATTTCATAATTTGAAACTAACGGATAACTTGAAATTAAAGGTTTCTATCATATTTTCTTGCCGAAAAGGGAATGTTTTGAAAATGAAAATAAAATAAATTAAATACCCATTATCACACACAGAAACAGAGGGCAAACTTCATTCTAAGCTTCAACATTTATTCAAAACATGTAAGTTGTTTCACAATCCCACGCTTGATTCCCCGTTTCCGTGATTAAATCTACACTCACTTTCATCCAATGGACACCCGTCCGGATGATTGGCGAAGAACCAACAGAGCCGCTGCTTGAAGTTGATCGGTTTAAAATTCTTCACTTTTTTCATTTTCCTAACTACCGCTGCCTCCGTCGTCTCGGACATCTTCGTCGGTATTCGGATCTGTACTGATCCTGCTTCTACGCGAAAGATTTGATGATTGTTGCGTAGCAGCGTTTGCAATCCCCCGCACTCTGCCTTCAGGGCGACCAGATGCTCCTGTGGTATTGCTTTAACCAGTGCCTCCAGCGAGATCGTTCCCCCGGCATTCCAATTGCGCTCCGAAAACTCGACTGGAATGCGCCGCTTTGCTAGTAGCTCATCAAACACAATCATCACGATCTTGTCCACAATGGAACGATCGATTTTCGTACAGTTGCGTACTTTTTCGGTACTTTCCCGTGGTTTAAAACCTGCGGACCATATTTCGTGCATGGATCCACCGTCGGCAGGAACATCGGTTTCTTTGTCGGGTTTTGCGCGTTCGTTTATAAACGCTTTGATCATTTCATCCTGATTTTTGTACTCCGATTCTTCGTAGATTCTGGTGCTACCGACGAGACAAGTGCGTTTGGTGCTCGGTATTCGTAGTCGATCCGTTTCCACGCAGAACCCGCATACGCGCGCTATTTCCGCGGCATAATTTAGGAAGTCTCCGTACTGACTGAGGGCACAGTTTTGCCGCTGATATTTACGCCCGTCGAACTCGTACGCACAGCACGGTAGCAGGAAAAACCGACTGCTGTACGAGCTTCGTGCTGCTATGACCGGAATCCAGGGCGACAGTTCGTCCGAATGATTACCGATTATCCAATCGATGTCGGGAAACAAGGACGCACTGGACGGTACGATCGTTTCCACGCGCAAATCAACCTTCAGCTCGGTTGGGTAAAGATCCCAAAGTTTTCTTTTACGCAAATCAATCCCGTAGCCACGATGTCCTTCCGAGGCAAGAATGTACACCAGCAAACCATTACCACAACCAATATCTACGAACGATTGCAGTTTATGCTCATTCCCCGTAGTAACTCGTTCTTTTTTCCACAACGTCAGCAAGTACGCGGCGATTGCGATGTCCTCAAACACAAACTTCTGGGGATCGGTACATTCCGGCCAAATGGAAACCATAGACAGGCCGTACTTTTGCTTCAGCTCATTGAACAGACAATTGTACTCCTCTAAATTGTCCACAAGGGCCAGGGATCGCACCGAAGACGTGCTAGTGCCCGTTGCATTCGTCGGAATGCTCGATTCCATCCATTTATGCATCCGCTCGAGCAGAACTTCCCGTAACCAATAAATCGAACGATCATCGGTGGTATCGGTCGACTGGCAGCGTATAGAGAACTTTTCCTCCTGCCGGATTTGCAGTTCGAAGGCAAACGTCGGGAACAAACTGGTAACTTTATCCTTTCGAAGACATGTTAGCTGAGCGGATGTGGAGTTGAAATCTAAACCAGCAAACGGAGAGCGTAAGTCACTCAATAAATATACTATTAGCACGCTGCGTTCTTACCGATTAAGCAAACGACGTCGATTGGCTGGAAAACGTTGATGTTTTTCGGTAGCAAGCGATTCAAAACGATCGCTCCGTCATATTTACACTGCACTAGACGATCTATTGAGATGTGGTTCAGCTTTTCCACGTTTATCTCAAACCCACGGCTCTGCAGAAGTGTGCTGGTGTCTTCTTCGAAACGATCTGACTCCGTTCCAGCAATCAGCTCCACCAAATTCTCATCGGCCCGTGTGTCCTCCTGCTGTCCTGCTGCAGAAGATCTTCTGAAACCCAACAGCGACAGGTTTTTAACGCCAAACAGCTTTTTGTTGATTACGTGCGTTTTGAACAGATAAATATCGATGGCTTTCCAGAAATTTTCGGTGGAATCTTTTCTTAAAATCGTTTCCGCAATGATATGGTCGAACATTTTCGTTGTTTTTGACTACGACGCGGTATGTAAACAAACAAGCGCAGGCATGCGGTGCGTTTTGATTTGTCAACAAGAAGTCGGGCAAGGTATTTTTATTATCAAAATTCGTGTGATTTACGCAATATGTTTTAGGAAACTGATTGAAATTGTATTTCTGTGTGGCTAATAGCCACGTATAAATAGTCGCTACTTAATAAGTAGCATTCTTAAATTTTATACAATAATCAACATGATAAAACTTATGTCATCCACGCGACTATTCCTTTACATCTTTTTACAGAAATGTCATCTTCAAAACACACGCACACATCGCATTGTTCTCGGAAACGCGCAGATCCCGTGGCCGCGAGATAGCTTGAAGCAGCGTGTAGTTTTCTAAATGTCGCGACAAGACGGTCGCGTTATTGTTTGAGTCCGGAGAACAATCGAAAAACGCAAATTTGGACGCTGTCCCGTGCAACTGGTGCACCGTATCTTGCATCCACGAATGCAGCACAACGCCGCGCAGAGGCCCTACCTTCGAAAATGTGAAACAAACGCCGCGGTGCAAGTTTAATTCGTTCGCTAAGTTTGTTTTGGTTTTGCGTGCAACAAAAAAGGGGGCACAGCAGCAGCGGGCTTTCGCAGCAAGCCGCCGCTGACCACGGGAAAAGTGACACAGAAATTAATTGATTTTGTGAAGCATCGCCTTGCAGTGGCACATTGCATGTTTGAATTATGTTTGCGAAGTGTATTAGTGTCGCATGGAAGTGTTAAAATAGCGAATAAAATCAGTGTGTAAACATAGTTTTACAAACCTATCCTGCAACAACCCTATCGTAGTGGCGTTGTTTGTAGTTGTGTGCATATTTGTGTGTGTAGTGGTGTAGTTTGCGAAAAAAGTTTTCCTCCACGGAAGAAAATCTCCCGCCGCGACGGAGTTAGGGAGAAATAAAGAAAAGCTGTGCGAAGAAGATTACCACCGGGCCAAACGAGAAGAAAAGGGATAATCGAAACGATTCCTTTCTCGAACCGCCTGGAAAGGATTAGACGACCGAACGCACCGAAAGTACCGAAACGAGAGGTACAAAGGATTAGGAGGCTTTCGAAAGGAAGTTCTCGGTTTGTTGGTGGAAAACAGAACCCGAAAAATCCCCGCAATGGAAACTAATTCCGACGATCGCGTGTATGCCGCGGAGAAGATTATGAAAAAGCGCGTTCGGGCGGTAAGTGCAGAGTCCCTAAATTCGGTGTAATTTTGTTCGTTAGCCTTTACTTGCAGTTGTTCCGTAGAAACCAAAAGAAGGCGAAGAGGAAGCGATACATGTTTACAAAGCGCGTCCCCATTACGTCATCAAGCGGCATAGTATGCTGTGGGCGAGTAGGGGGAAACAATAACAGAAAGAAGCGAATCGGGCGACGCTTTGCAAATGATGGGAAAGAAGTTCAAAAGGGCTGTGCAAGAACCGATGGTGCAAGGTGCATCCGTGTCTAAAGTGTATAATAAACCCTTTCACCGGCAGCATAAGCCGCAAGTCCGCAAGGTTCAAGCGCCTTTTCTTCCTCTTGACTGCACGGAACATTTTGAACGAATACACAAACAACCGACAAAGGCAGGTGGTCTCGGCCGCCGTTTTTGGCAATGTGCGAAAACGGACACACGAACACACTCGCGCACAAGCACTTACACCCCTGTCCAACCTGAGATCGCTCCACACACGATCGTCCGGGTGTGCCAGAAGTGTAGCATAAATTGCATGCGGCGACAACGCGGGGTTGCTACGATAGGATGCGTGTGTGCTCATCGACGCATTTGCTTGGACGCCTACTTTTGTTTGACAGACAGTGGAGGAGAGAGAGAGAGAGAGCGAGAGAGAAAGGGCTATAGGCATAGCATGTACCTGGTCGGTATGAGCGAGACCGAACGATCATTTTCTGCGAATGCAGCTGACCTTGACTGGTTTTCCCCGTGCGTGTATGTGCTTGTGTTGGGCAAAGTTACCTTTTTGCGACTCCGTTTTATGCTGCTCGCTATGCTTGGAAGCCGGCAATCGTCGTTAGCCCACGCTGCAAATGGTGCATGGTGACGATGAAAGCCTCGCTGCAGCCTTTGATGCTGTCTGTTTTGATAAACCCCGAGCCACGGGTTTGTTATGGTCGAGTTTTTTTTATACTCCTCCTCTCTACCCGCACTCCCCCTGCGTAATATGTTTGCGAATCATATTGCGCATTAGTTTTTCCAAACAAATTCGTACACGCGTTGAAGAGATATGTTTTTTTTTTTATTACCGCTGCCTTCAGCTGCATTCTGAGCGGTTTTTAATGCATTTATTTATTTATGATGCTCTTTTACGGTTTGACCATTTCATAAATTGCAATTGTAAAAACATAGTTACTGACCCTTTATTGGTCGTTTGCTGCCGCAAGGGGCATACCGGCTGCAGGCCGGAAGTCTATGTTGAACAAGAGGTCATAAACACAAGGATACATCCTGTCCTGTCCTGTCTTTTGTTGTATTTTAGTGTGGCTATTTAATGTTCTATTATGCTTTTTATATTCTTGTTTTTGAATACGCTTTTAGGTTTTTAAACTCAAAATTTTAAATGTTATTGGCGTCATAATGCAGCTTTCACTAATAACACTGATCGTTCTTTGTTTTAATTGTTGCGCCTTAGCACTTGATTTTCTTCTTTCTTTCTAAAGCAGCATATTTTTTTCCTAATCTTTTTGCGCCTTTTCTTCCTCTTGACTGCACGGAACATTTTGAACGAATACACAAACAACCGACAAAGGCAGGTGGTCTCGGCCGCCGTTTTTGGCAATGTGCGAAAACGGACACACGAACACACTCGCGCACAAGCACTTACACCCCTGTCCAACCTGAGATCGCTCCACACACGATCGTCCGGGTGTGCCAGAAGTGTAGCATAAATTGCATGCGGCGACAACGCGGGGTTGCTACGATAGGATGCGTGTGTGCTCATCGACGCATTTGCTTGGACGCCTACTTTTGTTTGACAGACAGTGGAGGAGAGAGAGAGAGAGAGAGCGAGAGAGAAAGGGCTATAGGCATAGCATGTACCTGGTCGGTATGAGCGAGACCGAACGATCATTTTCTGCGAATGCAGCTGACCTTGACTGGTTTTCCCCGTGCGTGTATGTGCTTGTGTTGGGCAAAGTTACCTTTTTGCGACTCCGTTTTATGCTGCTCGCTATGCTTGGAAGCCGGCAATCGTCGTTAGCCCACGCTGCAAATGGTGCATGGTGACGATGAAAGCCTCGCTGCAGCCTTTGATGCTGTCTGTTTTGATAAACCCCGAGCCACGGGTTTGTTATGGTCGAGTTTTTTTTATACTCCTCCTCTCTACCCGCACTCCCCCTGCGTAATATGTTTGCGAATCATATTGCGCATTAGTTTTTCCAAACAAATTCGTACACGCGTTGAAGAGATATGTTTTTTTTTTTATTACCGCTGCCTTCAGCTGCATTCTGAGCGGTTTTTAATGCATTTATTTATTTATGATGCTCTTTTACGGTTTGACCATTTCATAAATTGCAATTGTAAAAACATAGTTACTGACCCTTTATTGGTCGTTTGCTGCCGCAAGGGGCATACCGGCTGCAGGCCGGAAGTCTATGTTGAACAAGAGGTCATAAACACAAGGATACATCCTGTCCTGTCCTGTCTTTTGTTGTATTTTAGTGTGGCTATTTAATGTTCTATTATGCTTTTTATATTCTTGTTTTTGAATACGCTTTTAGGTTTTTAAACTCAAAATTTTAAATGTTATTGGCGTCATAATGCAGCTTTCACTAATAACACTGATCGTTCTTTGTTTTAATTGTTGCGCCTTAGCACTTGATTTTCTTCTTTCTTTCTAAAGCAGCATATTTTTTTCCTAATCTTTTTTTAAACATAGTTTCACATTTATAATGTTCTCAGTAAATGGCGAGCGTAAATTGTGAATAAATGGAAGATTTTTTTGTCTCTTTTTGTAATGTTGTTCGATTAAAAACAGTTTATCATAAGTTTCGATTATTATACATAATCTATAATATTTTACCGAAGCTGCTATTTCCCGATCTCTGCCTTTAAGTTTCTCAAAATACAGAAGATACTGGTAGATAGACTTATTTGTAAATAGTTTTAAAATTCAGTAAGTTTCATTATTTTATCCAAAAATTGAATTGAATTCATTATGATTTCAAGGACCGGTATATAAGTATATAAGTTATCAAATGTAATTACTACTAAATCTAGTACAACTAATAGTAACTTTTGCATCTTTTATTAACCCCCAGGGCAAATCGGAGTACATGGTAAAATGGAAGGGCTGGAGCCAGCGGCACAACACCTGGGAACCGGAGGAGAACATCCTCGACCAGCGGTTGATAGAAATTTTCGAAAAATCCCTCCGCGGTTCCTCCACACCGAAACGCAAAAAGAAGGCCGTCATCGAGGACTCGGACGAGGACGATGAACCGGCGTCCAGGGCCCAGGCACCGACACCCGAACCGGAACCGGCACCGAAGAAGGAAGAACGGCGCGAGGCGTCAACGGCGAAGGATCGGAAGGATCGCGACGATAAGCATCACCACCATCACCATTCGCACCATCATTCACACCACCACCATCACGGCCAGCAGGGAAGCGGTACCGGAACCAAGAAGGAGAAGGATTCCGGAGCGGGTGTTACCGGCGGTACGGCTGGGGGGAGTGGAAGTAGTAACAGCAGCAGCGGAAGTGGTGACAGCACGAAACGAAGCGGCAGCATCGGTTCGAGTGGTGGAGCATTAGCGAAGGAGAAAGCTTCTTCCACGACGACCCCTGCTGCGGAACGAAGCAGTGGTGGTTCACCGGCGGTAGCGGGAAGCACTGTGGCCGGAGGCACGCATCCGCTGCCCAGTCTGAAAATCTCGATCACCGCCGAACGCACCGAGACTGGCAACGACCATGACACGAACTCGAACTCGAGCGACGATCAACCGCTCAGCCATAAGGACATGGTCGGCACGAAGCGGAAGGCGGAGGTGCTCTCGAAGGGTGGCAAGGTCGGTGTGACGATCAAGACGTCCTCGCCGGGGACGGACGAAGCGTCCGGCAGTCTGGCGAAGGCACCGCGGCTGGAGGTGAGTCCGCTCAGTGGTTCCGTCGGTCCGGTGGCTTCGGCGCCATCCACCGTCGCGCCGATCAGTGCGACCGGTAGCAAGCTGGATCTGAAACCGGCCGCACCGTTGTCACCCGACACACCGGCCTCCCGGCCCGAATCGAACATTCCACCGCCGGCCGAAGCAAACGCGCTCCCCGGTGGTGGGGCAGGTGGTGCCGAGGGTGCCGCAGCGGCTGTAGGTGCGGCCGGCGGAGAGCACAGGGGAAACCCACTGGAAGGGCATGTCGCTGGACAGCAGCCAGCACAGCAGCCGGGCGGTGCGGCAGCAGCAGCAGCGAATGCAGGTGCCAACGATGCGTTTCCGTTGACCAATGGGAACAGCAACAACAATAACAATAACAACAATAATAATATGAACAAACACGTGAGCAACCTCGCCCTCTCGCCGCGGGCGGCCCCGCCCCGGCTCTGGCTGCCGAAGGCACAGACGACCAACCAGGTATTTATTACGGATGTGACGGTCAACCTCGAAACGGTCACCATACGCGAGTGCAAGACGGAGCAGGGCTTCTTCAAGACGCGGGACATGCAGCAGGCACAACAGCAGCAACAGCAGCAACATCCGCGGGTCGGCGACCTGCTGAGCAATTAAGCGAGGATTCGTTCGCGCGTTTCATTGCGATCGATTGTATAAAAAACCGGAAGCTTTCACATGATATAGGAGGCAACGCTAAACGGTATTTGCAAGCGATTGCAGCAGTTGGGAAGACAAAACTACAGGAAGATTATTCACACTGGATCGCAACTTTCATTAGAATATATAAATCTACGATTGCAAGTCGCGTGACGTTTTGTGTATAATATAATCTGGTACTTTGGTAGAGTTTTGAACATGTTCTGTCCATTCGAACACGTTTTCGCGTTTATTTTTGTTGGTTTGTACGCTTTACTCGCGTAGAAACTTTTGTACTAAAAGCAAGTTTTACTATGGTCTCCTCATACCAGAGATGTCAAACTCAAAGATGCTTTCAGGCCACATAACCGTATTTAAAGAAACTTTGCAATTTATATCACTGTTTATGTGAACAGTTTCGAGTGTCGATAGCTTTGGCCCACTCATTTCTGGTTTTTCAGGACTCTTCTGGAATTATTTGTTAAAAAGGTAGTAGTTATGATAGTTTAAATTGAGTTGCAGTTTTTACTATCGCAACGTATCGTAATTTTTTAAGTTTCAAAAACTGTGATCCGATTCCTTTAGTGTGGATTATATTACTCATTTCATTTTCAATGTGTGTGATAGAATCAAATCTGATAACAACCGCACTTCGGGAGAACAGTTTTTTTTAATATACAATTAATCCGTTTCATTTCGTTTTCAAAAAGTCGACACGTTTTCGACTCTTCGTTTGAATTTTGGGAGCTGAATCGTATCAAGTATAAATCCCGCTAGTAAAAAGTGGTTTACCAAGGTACCGATCGTCTTGCCGTATCATGTGAAAAACTCTGTGTCAACTTATTTCCCTTGTACCTGTATAAACTGAACAGTGCATTTCGCGAGGAGGTGTTTTTTGGTCGAGACATATACAGCGCCCATTTACTAAAAGGGTCAAGAGAATTGCCAATTTTCCAGCCAGTGTGGCGTGGAGGGAAGAGAATATTTTGTAAATATACTATACAAACGGGGATAAGAGCGATAGCGTAGAGCGTTGTGCTTCGTTAGTGAGCAACAACATGCGTGTAATGTATATAGCGTGTAGGCTGAAGTTGTGTGGCACACGATTCAATAGCGAGAGGAGGCGATGTTGTAGAGGCTATGCAAAGGAAGGGCAGATAGAGTCGATTCCATTTGAACGTTGCGCCGTAGAACCCCTTTTTGGTAGACGTTTATTTCATAAGTTTTAATCATTCGATTGTTTTACATGCGCACCAGTTTGAGCTTGAAAGTAATAGACAGACCGAGACCGGGTTGATCAGAAATGAAAAGTACAACGTACACACCACAACACTGTTGCTACTGCGGACTATTGTTGCAAATCCGTTCTGGGCACACGCTTTGCTGACATAGTGAGTTTTTGCGTACGGCTTCATTTGACTATTTGAATTATTTTCGCCGCTTAGCGTTACGTTTACGAAACTATGTTTAACACATGCATTGATAGCGTAACAGCACCTTTCCCCATACACCAAGATCTAGGATGATAAGCTTTTTATATTGTATGCGTTTACTTCAGTGAAGGACGTTTTTCTTTATATAAGTTATCGTATTTACAACCGTATTCTTATGCTTCACATCTCATTCGAGTCACGCTAATCTCTGAACAGGGAAGCTCTGCTGTTTCGCCAAATACATTCGACAGTTGGACAGTTTTCTTCGAGCTAGTGCATCGAGCTGTTGTCTCTGTCGCTCACTCTATCTGTTTGATTAAATATTTTATGTGAAAAATAATTGTAAATTTTTGGTTGTAGCATTTGGTTCGTTTTATTTTTGTATGTCAGTATCATTTTTTGCACAATGAAAATTTTTCGTAGTTAAGGTTCGATTTGTGAATAGGATTTTATTTATTACTATAAAGAAGATTGACAAAACACAACGAGGGAGACAAATTTCGATACTATGAAGCAATAGATCTTAATCGTTCCACATGGATTCGGTTATGAAGCTAAGTTTTGCATACGATGACGGATTATTTTTTATTGCACAACAATCTTTTAGCTTCTAAGGATGGCTCACATACTGAAATTCTTGGAGCCATCTTCCAATCGCAAGTAAATTAATGATTTAGACAGGAGAGAGAGAGAGAGACAGTGAGTGGAGGCGATACGACGATCTAGCTTTTACACTTTCGCCGATTTTTCTGCAACGTCTCCACGCGTGAATTGATCGAAAACGGCAAGGAAAACTGTTCCTCGATAACCCCGACGGACATCGCGGTGGCAACGAACTGGTTCAGCGAAATTTCCCACACCGGTTCCGGGGGTGGCGCGTTGGCCGAGCTGTGCCGTGGCGTACGCTCCGAGCTGGATGAGGAAGGATTGCCGTTCGGATCGAACTGCAAACGAGATTTTGTGGGAAACGAGAAAAAATGGGATCATTAGAAAATGTGTGACAAAAAATATGCAATCTGCACAACAAATCGCTTTGTTCATTTACACACGAGAGTTTAACACGTTTAAGCGTTAAAGTGGTTTACGTTTAACATACTCTCGCTATATTTTATATTTTGCGGTGGACAAATGAATAAAAAAAAACAACAAAATCACTCTACTTTGAGCCGCGCCAGATGATTTCGTATAAATTTACAATTCCCACTATCCACGGGAGAGGCACCGGAATAAGGAGTGCAAGAAAAGGCAACAAAAATTGCATGGAACAGAAAATGCGTTCGAAAAAAGGGCACCGTGTTCTCGCCGATCTCCACGTGCGCGAGTTCTGGCGTACGGTGCCGTTTACACTTTAACAACTTTAGCCACAATTATCAACAAATAGCACCGCGATCGCGATAGCACGCAACGAGCCAACGGTTCTTCGCATTAACAGTAACACTTTTGACGGTACGGGACAGGTTCCGAATGGCGTGACCGTGGGAATAGGATGTGAGAGGGAATGACATGGCGCGATGGAGAGAGAATTTAGCGAGAGAGAGAGAGACACTCTGTAAATATGAGTAGAGAAAAACGAATTATTCAATCGCTCAGAAATAACGTTTTGAGCAATCTTTCGATAAGAAAAATATATGAATCTAGTAACTAGTTTTACAGACTTGTGTAACTCATAGTGTAATACGTCAGATTGATCCCACCATTTTTTAGATGGGAAAGAACAGGCTTAAATTAATAAAATCGATTCTTTTCCTTCGTGGGCACAAAAAAACTTTGGAGGGTATGGCCTTGTTCGTGACGAAGGAGAATAATTTGTCAGCAAGCCCTGCGTATTCCGCAATGGTCGGACTAGATACTAGTCCACCATCCTAAAAAAATAATAAGAAATAAAATTACCTTAATTTGTTGCTTTTCTTTATCCTCGATCTTGATCCTCTGCACTTCGTCGTTGAAAATGCCCATCAAAAAGTTGGACAGCAGCTGCATCGCTTCCCCGTCGTCACTGCAGTTCAGCAGCTTTTCCTGGTTCCATTCGAGAATTTTTAAAGCTATCTGCAATGGTACCGAGTAATGAAATGAGATATTAAGAAGAACACCACCCTGTGCCACGCCTGGAACTTACAATGAAGATCACTTTCGCACCGTCGCACAGAAAGCAGTCGATGATGTGCAGCGCACTCTCGTATGGCATCACACTGAGAAAGATGGTTAGAAACCACGAGAGCGAGATCATCCGAATCATCCCGAGGTCGGTGAGCTTCACGTGCAGGTTCGGCAGATGGCCGGCGATCAGCTCGTCCAGCAGTCCCTGGTCGATCTGCGCTCCCACGACCCGATCGTTGTAGTAATCGGGCAGCAGCGACTCGCACAGACAGCACAGTATCCAGAACGCATCCTCCTCGTCACAGTAAATTAAAAACACGGACGAAACGATGTTCATCGCCTGACAGTAGCCGATCTCGGGATTGCGGAGCGCGTACGCCTGCAGCACCCGCCGCAGCGCCGTAATGCCGATGCTCGTCTGAAAGGCGGGATGTTCCGGGAGCGACCGGTGCAGATCCCGTTCAATCTCCTCGAACGAAACGGGACACTGATCCTTCGCCTTCGTCACCAGCTGCTGGTACAGGTTCGGATGCATCATCTTCATGTGGACGGCACCGGAAAAGATGAGCCACACCTCGCGCCGCAGCTGATCGGGGATGCCCTCGATCACGAGGTTGATCGTGTCGGTGGTGCGGAACATCGAGATTCCGCGCCCGTACAGCGAAAAGTGATCCTCCCAGCGTTTCATCTGCAACGACAAATGAGCCATAGTGTAATATCAATAAAGTTTACAAATGTATCTAGCTGGCTGTTCCTCATCAAAAAGTAATACCACTAGCCCGGTTTTAGTTTTTAGTGATTTTAGTGAACTCCGCAAAGGGGTTTTTTCAGCCATACCTTTTCCGCTTGCAAATCATCGAACGCTCGATTGTTGGGATCCTTGAAGAGATGCATCAGAGGGTACCGAGTAATGAAATGAGATATTAAGAAGAACACCACCCTGTGCCACGCCTGGAACTTACAATGAAGATCACTTTCGCACCGTCGCACAGAAAGCAGTCGATGATGTGCAGCGCACTCTCGTATGGCATCACACTGAGAAAGATGGTTAGAAACCACGAGAGCGAGATCATCCGAATCATCCCGAGGTCGGTGAGCTTCACGTGCAGGTTCGGCAGATGGCCGGCGATCAGCTCGTCCAGCAGTCCCTGGTCGATC
>KZ072553.1:2378-34603 GCA_002091845.1 Anopheles cracens
CGTACGCAACGGCGCCATTGTCGCTAGTAATGGCGGCCCACCAAATAACACCTGGGTATCAATTTTCGATCACTTTCTTCAAACGCTCCGGAGCGTTTGCAAACTGCGGCGAACTACGGAACGCTAACCACGCACAACCACAAAAATCGTTCCACAAATGTTTACTGCGATCGCCTAACCCTTTTACATGTTCTTCCAAGCGATGCACACTCGAACCGTTTCCAACTGGATGGTTTCTATGGCGGGGAGCTCCGGCACATCACAAGCCTCGTGCATACTCACATGCACACACAGTAGACGCGTTTTTCTGCTGAGGTATTTGTCCTATTCTTCGCACTCCGAAAAGCACAAACCGTCACCTTCTTTGGTGGTCCTGACTTGTCAGCGCACGTTAGCTAACTCGTTTTTATTACTCGTTCTTCCACCAAAACGTTGGGTGGATGAGCCTGTATAAAGGGCCTTCGCTGTGTTCGAAATTCGTCGAAAATGAAGACACACGGGTGCGCGCTACTTGCTTCTGTTTCTTCCCCACTGCCTTTCTCGGAAGCTCGCGTGGAACACACCTGGGCGGCTTCTATTTTTTGCACGCACTCACACACGCACTATTTCCGCACACTCAGAAGAGCAACCAAACAAAAGGACAGGAAAAACACACGCGCAAAACTCGTTTTGTTCACTTTTCTAACAAAAAAAAACCGGCCAAGATAAGCCCAAGGTACAGAGGAAAAGCTTGGAAAATCTCCTTTCCAAAGGCATGTAAGCGTGAGTGTGTGTGTTTGTGTGTGTGTGCTTATGCCATTAAACAGCAATTCAACATTTACGTGTCCTTCGATTGGATGAAAACGAAAGCAACAGTGCGTGCCGGTGCCTGCACGCTGAAGTCGACATTCACGCACACTACTAGCCGCCGGAACGCTCGCTGCCGCCTGCAGCCCTTCGACGCGGCTGCGAAAGTGAGACGGAGCACGAGGCTGCATGCGGTTGTCTCACGCGCTCAGCGTCGTCGAAAAACCGAAGCAACAAACGCCGCGCACACACACATACGAAGCGTCGTGCCGGCATGGAATGGAATGCCGGGTCCGGTGCGTGTGGAAAACACGGCGAACGACAATCGGTGAGTCTGACAATGCGAGTTGCATACACGTCTAGAGTATGGTTTCACCCAGGAACCGGCTTACTTGAATCTTTATAAAGCACCTAAATATGAAAAGGACATTTTTACATTTATTAAAACATGCTTGTCAAGAATATGCGAATATAATATGGACCTAGCTGTTTCAAAATATGGATTGATTGTAGAGTCTCACTTCAACCATATCAGTGCTTTGTGCACACCGTTCCCGTGAGATCTTGGCAGGTATTCAGATATTATCCGCGGATTCAAATATTCAATGTTAGAGAAAAGTAATAGTCCAGAAAGCAAAAAAAATAACTTGAAACGTACTTAAACTATGGGTTGCTACAACGTTGAATCCCTAGTTGATATATACAATGTACAACATTCCTAACATTTTATATTCTCCTTGCTTTAATTTGTATTTATATTTCACAAATGTAGAAACATTTCTAAAAAGTTATTTTAAAATCACAAATTTTAATTAGATTAATTGATTATGATTATGATTATGAGTGCAAATTAATAATTAAATATCCAAATAACATAAATTCTTCTTGAAAATTATCTGAAATGCTATCAATTGTCACACATTTAACAATTTACAATTACAATTTAACCTTAAAATAACAATTTTCCATTCAAATAGCTCTTTTATGGACTTGAAAAATTAGTTGTAAGATTATTTTTCTAGCCCTGATGTTTCTGACTCTTAGACATATAGTCTTGACTACTTCATGTTCTACATTCGAACGTTATTCTAATGAATCGTATATGTTAAATGACTCAAGAAGATTACTTTCGATATGAAGTGTTAGGAAGATATCTGGAAGCAAACGAGTTTATCGCAATTTAATGCACTCAACGTGCATCCTTGAATCTCCGGCCAAGATAAGCCCAAGGTACAGAGGAAAAGCTTGGAAAATCTCCTTTCCAAAGGCATGTAAGCGTGAGTGTGTGTGTTTCGCAAACCGTACTTGGGCAGCTCCTGGAAATTGCTTATGCAACCAAAGTTATCTAGCTTAAAAGAGGCCATGCTGGAGGATTTCTTTGCACTTGAATAGTGGAGATAAAGCTTTTGTGATCGAAGATAGTAGAAGTAAAATACTAATTTAATATAGAAATATGATTATTCTATTATTACTGCAAGCCAACTACATCCTTTTTAATTGTCCATTTATTGTGAAAGTCGCATATTTTGATCAAAAGATTATATTTTCTCTTGAGACAATGAGTCTTTTTAAGGTTTAGAGGTCCAACACACAACGACTGTCTGTTGAAAGTTCTGTAAATCTACAAAAACATCAACAAAAATGAAAAATATGTCTATTATTGAGCTGCAAACTAAAATAAAACATTTTAATCTGAGCGTTTGACATCGAAATGTTCTAAAATATATCTTAACAGATAATGCAAGTACAGTTGCAGATAATGCAGATACAGTTTTAAATCGGAATATTTCCAGATTTTACTATCTGATGACTCACGATACCCATCGTAATGAGTGACTAAGTGAATGAAATACTGCAAAGCACGAACAAATTATTGATCGACAAACGTTCCACAACTCACGCCTGCAGCACACATGCATCGCATGGCAAAACCCATTACCAGCGCCGTGGCTTATCCTGCATCCAACGTGCGCCAGGATCACCTGCTCGGTCCACCGCTGCCCGGAAGGACCTCCCGGAGCCGGCAGTCCAGCCCGGGCACGCTTGCCAACCAGAGCGAAACCGAACCAGTTTACATCCTCCAACTAACCTCCCACGTCGACCCACTGCGCCATATAATTATGATGATCGTCACCTGTGTGGTTTTGTTTGGAAAATTCAGTCAATGTCACGGAAAAACGGCGACGGACCTATGCCGGCATGCAAAAAGTGGCGAGTGCGAGCGAGAGTGAAAAAGAGAGAGAAAGAGGGAAAAAAGGAAGCCACAGCCGCACGCTTACACTCAATCACGGAGAGGGCACACAAACACGAACGTACACCAGGCACGGCGGCGTCATGCATTGACGGTGTCTGTCAGGCGAGCAGGTTGAGCCGTTGCATAATGAAGAGGAAATGCATTTACGGTGCCCTTTCCCCACTCGTACTGGTCGTCGGTTTCGAGAATTCGTTTTTACATCGTATGCCCTGCGGACCCATGGTGGAAATGTCGGGATGAACGTGTAGCTGAGTCATAAAATGCAATCTGTTTGAGTAATGGAAAGCATTCGTAAAAAGATAAGCAATCAACTTTTTGTTTTAGAGTTTTTTTTAATGTTTTTAGCTACATCAGTTTATAATTATTCCACATTTTTATTACTCACATAACATTTTTATTATTCTACGAAATATTCTCAACTCATAAGTGAGTTTTATTGCAATTTTAACGTTTGGTAAACACGAATTTCTATTTTTCCTCAATGTTTGGATAACTGAACCACCTCAAGTACCTCAAGTTTTTAAATAATTTGTCAAGTAATTCAAAAACCTCAATTGATTTTTATAGTACGACGACCTGGCCTGCAACAAAAAAATAAATTTGTTATGGACGATTGACATGAATATGTATTACAAATACTTGTTAAAATTGAAAAACAAATTAATTGACACTATTGATCAGACGCAAAATCTATCTTTTCATTTTTCTTCCAGTTTGTTTGTTCGTTTGTCGCTGTTATTTCGGAACTTTTCGTCGAACGACTTCAATTATTTCTTCGCTCCACTTCACGGGACGTTCGATCGGGAAAAACGTCCCGGTACCGGAACTCGCTGGAGTAGGTATAAAAATGGCCGAGTGCACATAACGATTGCTAAAACCGGAACCGCAACAACCACAGTCACAGGAACCGGGAGAGGCTTCGAGCTTCGAATGAGAAAAAAAAGGAGCCCCCGGTAGAGCATAATGTATTCTGTCAGCACATTTGTCGAATTTGCATTTCGGATGGAACTCGGTGCAAGTGTTTAATTGTGGTAGGATGAAGTGGTGATGGTGGTGCGGCTCCGGGTGGTAGGATTGGGCAGGATTGTGCAATAACATTTCCGGCTGGGATTTTGAGACTGACACAACAGTCAAAACTAATTAAAAGCGAAGAAGTGTGCATCCGAGATGTGCGGGATACTCTGTGCGGAGAATACATTGTTCGCTCCATTGGGGCCGAATTCGCAAACCGTACTTGGGCAGCTCCTGGAAATTGCTTATGCAACCAAAGTTATCTAGCTTAAAAGAGGCCATGCTGGAGGACTTCTTTGCACTTGAATAGTGGAGATAAAGCTTTTGCGATCGAAGGTAGTAGAAGCAAAATACTAATTTTATATAGAAAATTTTTTAACTGAATTGCATAATCTTTATGTGTCGTGCTTTGTTGAAAGTTTATCAATTCATTTTACAAATGTTAACATGTTCTTTGAATTTACCTCAAATTTTAAGCAATTAAAACTTTATTTTAACTTGACAAGCGTACGAGGAATAAACACTAAAAGATGTTTAATAAATCTGTTATATTAGTTTAAGCGATACTTCAAGTTTAAGCGGATAATTGTTTCATTTTTATAAATAGACAAGATCTAATCCTTTTTGTATCAAAATATTAAACATACGCTGTTTTTTCATATACACTATTGTAATATACTTGGTAGTCTGTGTGTTTTTGTGTGTGTTATTCACGCAGTTTTTATAGAACTTGAAAGAATATCAAACAAAACCCTTTTTTATGAAAAATACATTATGAAAGCAAACATAATTATTGAAAAATCCCCACGGGCACCGACGCATCGGATCGATTTCCGAAACCAACGAGCACCACCACATGAGCAGTGCACCATGCAACCGGGATGCAGCAGTTTTTCCGCGATGCACTTTTCCGATCCCCAGGATCCCAGAACCACCCGTGCCCGAGGAAAGTGCCCCAGCACGGGGCTGTGCCCATGACCGTGAGCTTGAATTATGCGGCGACCACGCACACACGGACGGTGAAAGAGAGACCCCCACGGCACAGGGCGGGGACCGGGCCAGAAGAAAAACCCAGTTTCCACAGTGCGCCACGCCACAGTTCGTCCGGGAAACCCGGCGAGCCAAACGCAAACGCAACGCAGAAAAAAAAATGTGCCAAACAGTTTGCATGAGTTTGTAACACGGGCGTAACACGGCCGTCCCTGTCACCACTACAATGTAAGTGTGGAATTTCACTTTCCGTTACATGCGCATCGATCCGGCAGCTGCACCCAGCGTCATTTCCGGCACACGGTTCCAGGGCAGCCGGAAAATTCCCGGGGCCCCGGGAAAACGTTGCACCGGGAGTTGGACAATGGCTCCCTGGTAGGAAACGGCGTGCATGCCGGCGTGCGGGAGCATTGCTTTGGCGTTCGGCAAAACGCTCCGTCATCAGCCACATAGGCGCGAACCCGAACAGGAAGCGTTTACCTTCCCCCGGTCGGTGCAGTGTGATGCGCTCTTATGTACTGACGGTGGCGGGACTCCAATGCACACCCGGCGGTAGATGCACATTGACTTCTGGCCGACGGCGACAACGGCCGTCGGTTGGTTCGGGCGCGCAATCGCAAAAGCCCCGGCCCGGTACGAACACACTTCGCTCCGGAAGCCAATGCCACCCGTGGGGATGCACCCGACCGGCCCTCCCCCGGCGGGAGGCGGGATGTTGCAGCTGCCGCGGCGGGTGCCGCGACTAGTTTTCACTATCACTTTTCGGCGAGACTTCGGCGAGACGGGTTTCTTGCATTTTTCGCCTTCCCCACGCGCGCGTGTCGTTTGGGTTCGGTTCGTGGCACGAACCGAGAAGGCCAACGGAAAGCGAAATCACGAATCTGGCCCCACCAGCGCGAGCCGCCCCGTGTGGGTGATTCATGTTCACGTTCATGGCCAGGTGAGCGGCGAGCGGTCGTGCTCACGCCCGTGTGAGCACACGCTGCTCATCACGTCTCACGGCGTGAGATGAGAGAAGGTGAGGATTCATATACACTATTGTAATATACTTGGTAGTCTGTGTGTTTTTGTGTGTGTTATTCACGCAGTTTTTATAGAACTTGAAATAATATCAAACAAAACCCTTTTTTATGAAAAATACATTTTTAAAGCAAACATAAATATTGAAAAATCCCCACGGGTACCGACGCATCGGATCGATTTCCGAAACCAACCACCACCACCTGAGCAGTGCACCATGCAACCGGGATGCAGCAGTTTTGCCGCGATGCACTTTTCCGATCCCCATGATCCCAGAACCACCCGTGCCCGAGGAAAGTGCCCCAGCACGGGGCTGTGCCCATGACCGTGAGCTTGAATTATGCGGCGACCACGCACACACGGACGGTGAAAGAGAGACCCCCACGGCACGGGGCGGGGACCGGGCCAGAAGAAAAACCCAGTTTCCACAGTGCGCCACGCCACAGTTCGCCCGGGAAACCCGGCGAGCCAAACGCAAACGCAACGCAGAAAAAAAAATGTGCCAAACAGTTTGCATGAGTTTGTAACACGGGCGTAACACGGCCGTCCCTGTCACCACTACAATGTAAGTGTGGAATTTCACTTTCCGTTACATGCGCATCGATCCGGCAGCTGCACCCAGCGTCATTTCCGGCACACGGTTCCAGGGCAGCCGGAAAATTCCCGGGGCCCCGGGAAAACGTTGCACCGGGAGTTGGACAATGGCTCCCTGGTAGGAAACGGCGTGCATGCCGGCGTGCGGGAGCATTGCTTTGGCGTTCGGCAAAACGCTCCGTCATCAGCCACATAGGCGCGAACCCGAACAGGAAGCGTTTACCTTCCCCCGGTCGGTGCAGTGTGATGCGCTCTTATGTACTGACGGTGGCGGGACTCCAATGCACACCCGGCGGTAGATGCACATTGACTTCTGGCCGACGGCGACAACGGCCGTCGGTTGGTTCGGGCGCGCAATCGCAAAAGCCCCGGCCCGGTACGAACACACTTCGCTCCGGAAGCCAATGCCACCCGTGGGGATGCACCCGACCGGCCCCCCCCCCGCCGGGGGGCGGGATGTTGCAGCTGCCGCGGCGGGTGCCGCGACTAGTTTTCACTATCACTTTTCGGCGAGACTTCGGCGAGACGGGTTTCTTGCATTTTTCGCCTTCCCCACGCGCGCGTGTCGTTTGGGTTCGGTTCGTGGCACGAACCGAGAAGGCCAACGGAAAGCGAAATCACGAATCTGGCCCCACCAGCGCGAGCCGCCCCGTGTGGGTGATTCATGTTCACGTTCATGGCCAGGTGAGCGGCGAGCGGTCGTGCTCACGCCCGTGTGAGCACACGCTGCTCATCACGTCTCACGGCGTGAGATGAGAGAAGGTGAGGTGAGAAGGGTTTGCTCACGCGCCGCGTTTTCACGCTCGTGTGCATTGTAAGCGGATTTATGCGGCAATATGCAGGTCGGTTTCATGATGTTTTTTTTAAGGATGTTGATTATGTAATGTGTCGTGATAAGGCGTGAGAAGTTTACAGAGGTTATAAAGAGAACAGACGATATTTTAAAAATATTTTTAACTTGTTTTTGTTCAACTCTTCTCAGTGTAAAAGTCATTTGTTTCTTTAACTACTACTTAAACACATTCTTGAAAATATGGAGTGTTATGTAAATGACATGATTTTAATCTACCAATAGTTTTCTATCGCTTTCAGAGATTTTGTATTAGTATTTGCTCAGTTCTTAGTAAGCTTTATATAAAACTCTTTATATAAAAATCTTCTCTCCAAATTAATTCTTAAATTTTTAATTATTCAAACGATCTAAATTTACCGTTTATTTGTGTTATTGAAGTTTATCATAAAACGCGTAACTGGCAGCGCACTTCATTCCGTTTTTATCACTCTCCCAGTGAGGAGTACCTGCGGGATTCACGATTTCCCGCACAAAGGAAAATGTATCCATTCATGCAACTCACCCCCACGAATCTCACTCGCAGAGTTTTCCACACGCACCGGACCCGGCATTCCATGCCGGCACGACGCTTCGTATGTGTGCGTGCGCGGCGTTTGTTGCTTCGGCTTTTCGACGACGCTGAGCGCGTGAGACAACCGCATGCAGCCTCGTGCTCCGTCTCACTCTTGCAGCCGCATCGAAGGGCTGCAGGCGGCAGCGAGCATTCCGGCGGCCAGTAGTGTGCGTGAATGTCGACTTCAGCGTGCAGGCACCGGCATCGATCCGCCGGCGGTTCGCTTCATCGCCGGCGCTCATCAGTTGCGTTTTCGCTTTCATCGGAGCAAGTCGGCGAAATAGAGAGAAACGGCCGCGGCGCGTTAGACGTTAGATAGAGGGAGAGAGAGAGAACGCGTTCACTTTCGACGTCGCCGCTGGAGTTTTCCGGCTGCCGGCGTTTCCTCGAGCGATATGAACTGATGCTTGTTTGCAAATATGCGCGAATTTTTAAATGTTTATTCGACGTAGTTTCAAATGCCATTATCATTAGAAGATCAATCACCAGAGCTTAATATTATTCTTTCTAAATATTAAGTTAATCTAATTCAGCTTGTTTTTTATTTAAAATTTTATTATTTTCTTACAAGTAGAAGCAAAATGTCCAATGAAATGCCCATCCTTAAATACATTTTCATACTCTTCTCAAGGGCTAACTGTTACGCAATTCGTTCAAAATCAATCGAAATCAGCAATTCAATCAAAAAAACTTTAAAATTGCTTTAAAAAAATAAATGATATTGACACAATAGATATGGGCGTTTTGCAGAAAAAAAACATGCATAAATTGAAATCAATTAAGTATTCCAACAATCCACGTGAGCAAATGGGTGATGATCCAACTCAGAATATCAACATCAGACTACAATTAGTGTTTAATCAGCTACACATTCTTGAAAATATGGAGTGTTATGTAAATGACATGATTTTAATCTACCAATAGTTTTCTATCGCTTTCAGAGATTTTGTATTAGTATTTGCTCAGTTCTTAGTAAGCTTTATATAAAACTCTTTATATAAAAATCTTCTCTCCAAATTAATTCTTAAATTTTTAATTATTCAAACGATCTAAATTTACCGTTTATTTGTGTTATTGAAGTTTATCATAAAACGCGTAACTGGCAGCGCACTTCATTCCGTTTTTATCACTCTCCCAGTGAGGAGTACCTGCGGGATTCACGATTTCCCGCACAAAGGAAAATGTATCCATTCATGCAACTCACCCCCACGAATCTCACTCGCAGAGTTTTCCACACGCACCGGACCCGGCATTCCATGCCGGCACGACGCTTCGTATGTGTGCGTGCGCGGTGTTTGTTGCTTCGGCTTTTCGACGACGCTGAGCGCGTGAGACAACCGCATGCAGCCTCGTGCTCCGTCTCACTCTTGCAGCCGCATCGAAGGGCTGCAGGCGGCAGCGAGCATTCCGGCGGCCAGTAGTGTGCGTGAATGTCGACTTCAGCGTGCAGGCACCGGCATCGATCCGCCGGCGGTTCGCTTCATCGCCGGCGCTCATCAGTTGCGTTTTCGCTTTCATCGGAGCAAGTCGGCGAAATAGAGAGAAACGGCCGCGGCGCGTTAGACGTTAGATAGAGGGAGAGAGAGAGAACGCGTTCACTTTCGACGTCGCCGCTGGAGTTTTCCGGCTGCCGGCGTTTCCTCGAGCGATATGAACTGATGCTTGTTTGCAAATATGCGCGATTTTTTAAATGTTTATTCAACGTAGTTTCAAATGCCATTATCATTAGAAGATCAATCACCAGAGCTTAATATTATTCTTTCTAAATATTAAGTTAATCTAATTCAGCTTGTTTTTTATTTAAAATTTTATTATTTTCTTACAAGTAGAAGCAAAATGTCCAATGAAATGCCCATCCTTAAATACATTTTCATACTCTTCTCAAGGGCTAACTGTTACGCAATTCGTTCAAAATCAATCGAAATCAGCAATTCAATCAAAAAAACTTTAAAATAGCTTTAAAAAAATAAATGATATTGACACAATAGATATGGGCGTTTTGCAGAAAAAAAACATGCATAAATTGAAATCAATTAAGTATTCCAACAATCCACGTGAGCAAATGGGTGATGATCCAACTCAGAATATCAACATCAGACTCCAATTAGTGTTTAATCAGCTTAAACAATGCTTAAAATAGTCAAAACAAAATTTAGAAACTGCGATCTTGGTTTTTGAACGACCCAAGCGTGCGTGAAGAGGCGATTTGCCATTAAAACACCTCATCAAAATTCGTTCCCGTCCCAAAAAACCGGCAACTGAAGTTTATGTGTGAAATATAAAAAAAAAACTACCTCTCGAAAACCCGATACCACCCATCCTCCAAACTGACCGGATGGACTCCATTTGCATTTGTAGTCTCCTCAGTTTAATAGACACCGAAACAGGAAGCGCGACTATCGAAAAAAAGAAAACATTCTCAAAGAGGAATCTTGTTTTTTCTCCTTCAAGTACATTTTCCCCCACGGAATTGTCATTGAGCAGTGGAAAATCTCTGCCGGACGCACGGTTCACGTGGAATCGATTTCGGGAAGCCGGTGGCACATGTCGACACACACACACACGGGTGTCTTCCCGGACGATAGAAAGAAAATCGCATGGAAAGGGAAAACTAGTTCGGTGCGGAAGTTGCGGAGCACGAACGAACGACATAAAAAGCACCTATGGACCGGAAAAGCAGTCCACCAGGACAACCACTGGACCGTGTGGTGGTGGTGGGGGGGTTGGGCGAGGAGGACAGATTGCGGCACTGGCGCACATACACATACGGGGACACACACACACAACATCCCCCGAAGGCAGCCCTACATTTTAGCAAATCGGTTCACCAGTTTCGATCGCTCCCTCCCGGGTGCTGCTCCCGTGCTCCTGTTGCGATCGCTCCACGTCCCATTGGCATCTATTGCGCCGTGTCCTTGCTCCTAGAGAAGGAGCAAATGGTTCGGGATGAGAATTGTGACGCAGCAACGGCATTGCGGCGGGTCCAACAGAGTGCGAACGGGACAGCAGACCGTTGATCGTGTCTCTTGCGTTCCCTTGGGCGATGAAAGGATACATGTTCGTCGCGGCACCCCACACCAGGAACCTTGACCAGCCTCTCCCAAACGCTAGTTTAGCCCCATAATCCATTTATGCTCCCCCGGTCTCCCCGAAGGCATGAATCGGGAATGAGGATGGTTGTGTGAGTTATAGTGCCTGCCTGCTTCCTTTTTTCCCGTTTGCGTCCCGCTCTGGCACCCGGAGCGGGTGAGTGTATTAGTGTATGCTCGCCTTTTGATGGCGTTGTTGGGGCGTAGCCCGGTCGCTTCCCGGTATCCAGGCCGACGTAGAAGCGGTGGGTGTGTGTGTGCCACACGTAGCTGTAGTTGAAAGGAAAAGTTTTCCAACTGTCCTAGGATAGGACTCGCGGGGCTTGGGCACTGGGGGCACATGTTTGGTGGAGCGGACGCTCATTTATTTGCTCTCTGTCACTCAAAGGACTCGCACCGGGAGCAGTTGAACACACGCCAAACCAGCGAACTCAGGAAGTGGAGATTCATTTATTTATCCAACAAATGGCGTTGCGGAAATAGTCACACTTACGAACGAACACACACACTCACACACGGGCGTAGCTGCACGGATGCAACACCAACACCACTGCGCCCCGGCAAGGACATTAATCAATAACAGCAAATTACATAACCGTTTCCGAATTTCTGCTGCTGCCCCAACGGCACCGACGGCTTCGGTGGGGTCCCTAATTCCGATGCGTCATTTCTGCGCTGGGAGACGCACTGCGCGGGAGGAGAACACGACCAGCGGCACGACAAGTGCAAACAAATTTGAATTTCAAGCACTCTTTTCTCGGGCCCCGGGTAAGTGCCGCGCTCTCCTGGCGTGTCCTGCTTGACCGGATGACGACGATGATGAGGAGGAGTCGCGTGCAAACACCAGCTCGCCCACTTGGGTGACAAATTCGGGCCAGACATGCGGGCGACCCCCGGCCCCGGGTGCTGTGGCTTGTCGACGAGGGCAAACAGAAGCGACAATCGGCCGCCCCAGCGCTGTACACGACCCGCAGAGAATTCGCGAATTTAGATAGGCATCACGTGGTGCTTGGACGTTGAGATTTTTGTGGCTAATGCAGTCGCCCTTTGTGATGGTAATGATGGTCCTATGGTGCTCCCCACACCCCGGCAAACACACATGCACACGTGGGTAGTGTGAAATGTATTGTGCCGGATGAAGATACACAAACATTGGTTTAGTAGTGTTTTGATTGCCGTGACAGGTTGCCAAACACAATTCCGAAAGACTAACATGGGCTACGTCTAAAAAGAGTTGCTTTTGCAACTCTAAATGCAATTGATGTATTTATGAAGCTCTCATGATATAGACCAACTTATTTTGGGAAAATTGGCCAGAGCCGTAGCAATTCAAACATGAAATTTTAATATGTGTTAACATATCGTAACACTAATCGATCGCTTAGTCCTTGCTTGAACCTTATAGGAAACTAAGGACCTCGATAATCCAAAGTCATTCCGTAGGCATAAATCTTTTTGCGCTTAAGGCAAGGAGGTAAATTTCAAATATTTTTATCCGTTACTTAAACTCATCAATCCTTAAAAATCTCTTCAAGCTTTTAGCTTTTATTAAAATAAATAAAAGGCTAAAATAAAAGATTAAATAGACTAAACTATTACAATAATAGATGAATGATTGGGAATCGCCGTGTTACACTATTCTCAATTTAAGCAAGACCAATCTATTAAAAAAGTTGATCGAGAATGGAGTTGATAATATTGATTTTACATATTAGGTTGAAGAACAAGTTAGTATGGTGCTTAGACATTTGATTTTTGAACGCAAGTTTACATTTCAATCAATATTGCTTGGTCTGCATTGAAACATTACTAGTTTTGTGACCTTTTCAGTATGAGTTGAGGTTCGATGGAAGGAAAACTTTATGTCTGGGAGATAGAAATGCTCAACAAGAATTCCACCACCAAAAAGGATAACTTCAGGTGGAAACGAAACGACTCCATCGATAAAACTCAGGAAGTGGAGATTCATTTATTTATCCAACAAATGGCGTTGCGGAAATAGTCACACTTACGAACGAACACACACACACACACACGGGCGTAGCTGCACGGATGCAACACCAACACCAATGCGCCCCGGCGAGGACATTAATCAATAACAGCAAATTACATAACCGTTTCCGAATTGCTGCTGCTGCCCCAACGGCACCGACGGCTTCGATGGGGTCCCTAATTCCGATGCGTCATTTCTGCGCTGGGGCACGCACTGCGCGGGAGGAGAACACGACCAGTGGCACGACAAGTGCAAACAAATTTGAATTTCAAGCACTCTTTTCTCGGGCCCCGGGTAAGTGCCGCGCTCTCCTGGCGTGTCCTGCTTGACCGGATGACGACGATGATGAGGAGGAGTCGCGTGCAAACACCAGCTCGCCCACTTGGGTGACAAATTCGGGCCAGACATGCGGGCGACCCCCGGCCCCGGGTGCTGTGGCTTGTCGACGAGGGCAAACAGAAGCGACAATCGGCCGCCCCAGCGCTGTACACGACCCGCAGAGAATTCGCGAATTTAGATAGGCATCACGTGGTGCTTGGACGTTGAGATTTTTGTGGCTAATGCAGTCGCCCTTTGTGATGGTAATGATGGTCCTATGGTGCTCCCCACACCCCGGCAAACACACATGCACACGTGGGTAGTGTGAAATGTATTGTGCCGGATGAAGATACACAAACATTGGTTTAGTAGTGTTTTGATTGCCGTGACAGGTTGCCAAACACAATTCCGAAAGACTAACATAGACTACGTCTAAAAGGAGTTGCTTTTTCAACTCTAAATGCAATTGATGTATTTATGATGCTCTCATGATATAGACCAACTTATTTTGGGAAAAATGGCCAGAGCCGTAGCAATTCAAACATGAAATTTTAATATGTGTTAACATATCGTAACACTAATCGATCGCTTAGTCCTTGCTTGAACCTTATAGGAAAATAAGGACCTCGATAATCAAAAGTCATTCCGAAGACATGAATCCTTTTGCGCTTAAGGTAAGGAGGTAGATTTCAAATATTTTTATCCGTCACTTAAACTCTTCAATCCTTAAAAATCTCTTCAAACTTTTAGCTTTTATTAAAATAAAAAAATAGACTAAACTATTATAATAATAGATGAATGATTGGGAATCGCCGTGTTACACTATGCTCAATTTATGCAAGACCAATCTATAAAAATAGTTGATCGAGAATGGAGTTGATAATATGGATTTTACATATTAGGTTGAAGAATAAGTTAGTATGGTGCTTTGATATTTGATTTTTGAACGCAAGTTTACATTTCAATCAATATTGCTTGGTCTGCATTGAAATATTACTAGTTTTGTGACCTTTTCAGTATGAATTGAGGTTCAAGGGAAGGAAAACTTAATATCTGGGAGATAGAAATGCTCAACAAGAATTCCACCACCAAAAAGGATAACTTCAGGTGGAAACGAAACGACTCCATCGATAAGTCCAACCCATACTCCTAGACGCAAACTCAAGACCCCATTGAGCACTTCAATAGCACGAGATTCTTCAATTTCCGCATTATTCTCTGGACGTTCTGAACCTTACTGTTACCATCTTTTCCACTTTCATAACCTTTGTACAGGGTCTCAAAAAAAGATTCAACAAATTGTTGAATTGGAAAATTGGCATTAAAACATTAAGCTTAAATGATGAAGGGACTAGCTTCGAGGAATGAAATAATTTAAATAATTAGTAGTTTGTACCTTAACTCAAGAACATGTAGAAAACTCGTTGCAAGAATATGTCGTATGCTCGAGAATTTGGATATTCATAATTAAACCTTGACATAATTACAATCGAACCAAAAACGCCACAAACTCCGGCAAAAACGCAGCAATTATTCAAATACAGTTGGTCTAGTCCCTTTCTAGCTCAAGGTCGTAACCATAAATTCTACCAAACCACACGAACGGGGCACACAGCCATTTTCTACCACATTTCTCAGCGCTCCTCAGTGCCAATAATACTTACCATTATTCTTAGCACGGCAGGAAAAAGTCCACCAGGTTCGCTGGACTCGCTGGACTCACGGCCGCACCATGGAATCATCCTTCATCACGGGCACGTGTAGAAGCGGCCATCTTCAAATACAGCGCGCTCTCGCCTGTATCTTGATTACATTTCACCACCCCACGGTTCGGACCCGCACCCGGCCGCACGAGCAATTTGCCAATTTAGCAGCCATCTTTAAATGCCTCTCCTCACGCACCCCACCGCAAACCGAGCCCTATCTATCTCGGTTCGGTCGCGGTTCCCTGCGATCAAACTAGGAAAGCGGGCAGATTTGGAATGGGAAAGGGCCGAACGGGAAAGGAGGCGTATTTTGTCAAAAAAAAAAAACGGGAAGATCTAGCCGAAACGCACGGGAAAGCCCTTATCCCGGGCTGTTCCGTTCGTTCTGGGCTTCCAGGTCTGGGAGATAGAAATGCTCAACAAGAATTCCACCACCAAAAAGGATAACTTCAGGTGGAAACGAAACGACTCCATCGATAAGTCCAACCCATACTCCTAGACGCAAACTCAAGACCCCATTGAGCACTTCAATAGCACGAGATTCTTCAATTTCCGCATTATTCTCTGGACGTTCTGAACCTTACTGTTACCATCTTTTCCACTTTCATAACCTTTGTACAGGGTCTCAAAAAAAGATTCAACAAATTGTTGAATTGGAAAATTGGCATTAAAACATTAAGCTTAAATGATGAAGGGACTAGCTTCGAGGAATGAAATAATTTAAATAATTAGTAGTTTGTACCTTAACTCAAGAACATGTAGAAAACTCGTTGCAAGAATATGTCGTATGCTCGAGAATTTGGATATTCATAATTAAACCTTGACATAATTACAATCGAACCAAAAACGCCACAAACTCCGGCAAAAACGCAGCAATTATTCAAATACAGTTGGTCTAGTCCCTTTCTAGCTCAAGGTCGTAACCATAAATTCTACCAAACCACACGAACGGGGCACACAGCCATTTTCTACCACATTTCTCAGCGCTCCTCAGTGCCAATAATACTTACCATTATTCTTAGCACGGCAGGAAAAAGTCCACCAGGTTCGCTGGACTCGCTGGACTCACGGCCGCACCATGGAATCATCCTTCATCACGGGCACGTGTAGAAGCGGCCATCTTCAAATACAGCGCGCTCTCGCCTGTATCTTGATTACATTTCACCACCCCACGGTTCGGACCCGCACCCGGCCGCACGAGCAATTTGCCAATTTAGCAGCCATCTTTAAATGCCTCTCCTCACGCACCCCACCGCAAACCGAGCCCTATCTATCTCGGTTCGGTCGCGGTTCCCTGCGATCAAACTAGGAAAGCGGGCAGATTTGGAATGGGAAAGGGCCGAACGGGAAAGGAGGCGTATTTTGTCAAAAAAAAAAAATTCAAACATGAAATTTTAATATGTGTTAACATATCGTAACACTAATCGATCGCTTAGTCCTTGCTTGAACCTTATAGGAAAATAAGGACCTCGATAATCAAAAGTCATTCCGAAGACATGAATCCTTTTGCGCTTAAGGTAAGGAGGTAGATTTCAAATATTTTTATCCGTCACTTAAACTCTTCAATCCTTAAAAATCTCTTCAAACTTTTAGCTTTTATTAAAATAAAAAAATAGACTAAACTATTATAATAATAGATGAATGATTGGGAATCGCCGTGTTACACTATGCTCAATTTATGCAAGACCAATCTATAAAAATAGTTGATCGAGAATGGAGTTGATAATATGGATTTTACATATTAGGTTGAAGAATAAGTTAGTATGGTGCTTTGATATTTGATTTTTGAACGCAAGTTTACATTTCAATCAATATTGCTTGGTCTGCATTGAAATATTACTAGTTTTGTGACCTTTTCAGTATGAATTGAGGTTCAAGGGAAGGAAAACTTAATATCTGGGAGATAGAAATGCTCAACAAGAATTCCACCACCAAAAAGGATAACTTCAGGTGGAAACGAAACGACTCCATCGATAAGTCCAACCCATACTCCTAGACGCAAACTCAAGACCCCATTGAGCACTTCAATAGCACGAGATTCTTCAATTTCCGCATTATTCTCTGGACGTTCTGAACCTTACTGTTACCATCTTTTCCACTTTCATAACCTTTGTACAGGGTCTCAAAAAAAGATTCAAGATGAAGATACACAAACATTGGTTTAGTAGTGTTTTGATTGCCGTGACAGGTTGCCAAACACAATTCCGAAAGACTAACATAGACTACGTCTAAAAGGAGTTGCTTTTTCAACTCTAAATGCAATTGATGTATTTATGATGCTCTCATGATATAGACCAACTTATTTTGGGAAAAATGGCCAGAGCCGTAGCAATTCAAACATGAAATTTTAATATGTGTTAACATATCGTAACACTAATCGATCGCTTAGTCCTTGCCCGCGGGGAGGCGGATATTTTTAATCATCCGGTCCCACTGAGTCGAGCAGAATCAGCCAGAACCGCATCAGCAAAAAAAAAAACCACGGCAACGTAAAATAGAAATAGAACAAGAAATCGCAACCATTCGGTGGATCCGTCCGCGGAGTTTGTTAAGATTTGCGATTTCGCGCAGGAAGCGAAATTAAACTCGAAACTGGAAGGAGTCGGTTCCCATTGAAGGCGCTATTGTTGGCGGTCGGCGGCTCTATTGTACGCTGGCCGAGTACCTGCGGCGCTGGCGTCCATGATAATTGAAACTCCCTTCGCGGCTCATAAAAAATGTATCTCCACCGTGCTGGCGTCACTGCCAGCGTCTTGGCGTCGACCTACTGACTGCGGTGTTACATCGTCCTATTGAACAACGGCGGAACCTCGCGGCTGCGGCTTAGAATCTCCAGCCACAACGCACACACAACAGTTTTCGCGCGCTGTTTGTTTAACATAAATTTGATGGCACAGTTTTGCTCACGTTGCACCTGGTGCACCTAGCGGGTGGTCCTTGAAGTGGTTTGCGTCGATGTGCGTTTTTTTTGCGTTAGCCGTTGGATGTGGAAGGTCTGCAGCGGCTGAGCAAGTGGATATTCGAAAGATTTTCATATTAAATTTCATGAAAAAAGTTGAATAAAGATTATAGATTATTTCTCTGAAAAACTAAATAAACAGATGATGATCAATTTATGGAAATTGTCCTGATTTGATAGAAATAAACAGATTTTAACCGGAGTCACTGAAAAGAAGCATCTGTCACTCCAAGCAGCACTATAACAATATAAATGAGAGTTAACAATCTTATGAGTAATTGGTATCGCATATGAAGTACGATATGAAATACGTTGGTCAAGTCGCTTCATAAAGGACCATTTAATTGCTGTACTTGTAGATTAATGTCGGATATGTTCAATACTTTAAATGGTATCGTTCATTTTCTTGGAAAACCACGTTTGGTACTATATTCAGATTTACCTTGCAGAGACATATACAATATATGAAACATTATATCTTGAATGTTTCAAACTTGGTCTAAACTGTACTAAACTCGTTGATTGCATTATGTGAGCAACAGAAAAGAAATTGCTTGATGTAGTTTCAATGCGAGCCCAATATGTTAAGATGTTACAAGTTGATAACGTTTGTTTTGTCTGGTAACTGTGACTAAACAATCACGTTTCCATCATTATAATAAAAAAGGTCCATAAAAAACCCATAAAGACCCAAGGTATCTTAGAGGAACCTTCGCGAAGTTGCAGGTGATGATAGATGTACAGTAGAGATGTACAGTTCATTTTGCTAACTTTATATCTCTTTCAAAACCTCAAACCGTATCCCAAACCACTGCAAAATTCACTCTCGAAACACCGATTGATGCCGATCAAACAATCGCGATCGCCGACCTTGTACCATCAATCATCCTAATTCCGCGGCCAGCTTAACGAACTTCCTCGTGCGTTCCTGGTTCATAGGTTAGCTACTGGCTACAACGTCTTCTTAATTGATGTTTGGTTTAATTGTATCATCAGAGTTTTATATATTAGACATTACAAAAATTTTATATTTTTATATTGTCCTTTATTGGCTTGCAAATGTACTTTGCTTAGTTAAGAATAATTTAGTATACAAAAAAGCATATGCAATATCTGCTCCATTTAAAAAAAATAATTATCTCGTAGTTCTGTTCTGCTTTTCATTCCCGCGCACGGTTGAGTGCTCGCCGGTACGATCGGCGCACCGAAATTGATATGCGAAATGTGCCAGACGCGGGTTTTTGGGACTCTGAAATGGGGCGATATAATTATAGCTTGTTAAACCGTTTGCCAGAGAGCAGCATGATCGCATGATCGCTCGCGCGGATAGCGAACATCAGGCTAATCGTGGAAATCCGACCAAGCCACCACGCTTTCGACACGCGGAACCAGGAAGATGGTACCAACAACAAACAGCTCCTGCTGACCTTCTAACACAGATTCCAAAACTTCTCTTCAAAACACAAACACACACACTCACACACCCATCGAGAACACCCTCTTGAAAATTTGGGTTCCTTCTTATTGCTGCTCCTGGCTCTTCCTGCTCGCTATTACGACATCCGGCTTCCATCCGATGATTAGCATGCAGCAGGAACGGGCGACAGGAAGAGGAAACCCATTCCTGCCATTTTGCTCCGTATGCATATGTGTGCCAATCGTGTTACAGCATCAAAGGCGTACGATGCACACGGGGATGGAACAAAAAGCGAAAAAAAAAACGCAAAGCAACCCACCAGCAAGGCAGAACAAGTGGTTCTCCAGCCGGATTGCAGCAGGCGCTGCAACTACTGACAGCGCCGAACAAAAGGGTTACCAGAGGGAGCAAAAGAAGAAGAAGACAAAAACAAAACGAAACAACAAAAAAGTTGCACGAGAAAATAATCGGGCTATGCAGGGAATAAAGGAAACTAGAACAAAACGCTCGAGTGTTCTTGGTGGACGCGTGTGTTCGACGTTGTTTTGTTTCGTCTTACTCTTCACCTTGCCGTATGTTTGGAGGTAAAATTTGAGAATGCGCTTAACAAACTTGTTTTCGGCCGGTGATATGTTTCTCATTTGAAGCTGGCGGGATAAGGGATGTGATTTTTTGAGGGCAGAGACTTTGATTTTTGTTTTATAAATTCGACATGCCGCGCTTGTAATGTAAACTTGTAGTATTACCAAAGGCATACACTTGTTATCTTGAAATGCAAGAAGTAATACACTAAATATAACGCCATACCTTCAATAGAGAAGTTATGTTCACAAAATGTGTAAATTTACAATGGGAAAAGCTAGAAAAGTAGAAAAAATTAAGAAAGAAAAAACCTTATTTCAATATCCTAGGCTCACGTATCAAGAACATAAGCTTTGTAAACGTTGGATCTCCACTTTATTTATTTAAACGCTGAAGAGAAAAAATGAGTTATACTCTTCCAAACAGAATAGTAATGCTTTATTCATTCTTTTGGTTCATAGGTTAGCTACTGGCTACAACGTCTTCTTAATTGATGTTTGGTTTAATTGTATCATCAGAGTTTTATATATTAAACATTACAAATATTTCATATTTTTATATTGTCCTTTATTGGCTTTCAAATGTACTTTGCTTAGTTAAGAATAATTTAGTATACAAAAAAGCATATGCAATATCTGCTCCATTTAAAAAAAATAATTGAAAATATTCATTCAGAAAAGCCACTCCTCTAGGTGTATAACCACAATCAAGCGTCTGAAAGGCGACATGTACGCAAATGCGGTCTAATTAGCCCGGGGCCACAAAGACGACGACGACGACGACGACGACTGAGGATCCCCCCAATCACTCCCCACCGAACGTGCAATCAACCGTACGACCTGCTGGCATGCTGGCCAAGATATCGCGTCCCCTCCCCCTCGTTCCCGTGTGCCTTTCCCACCCACCACGCACTGTTCTGGACATCCTTAGGCTTACATTCGATCCGACACCGACTTCCCTTCCAGCCCCACGCCGCCGTGTGCGACGTGCTTCCAAATTCTTTTGTCAGTTGTCAAGTGGGTGCCAGTGAAGCGAACCAGTCCTCGGTCCCGGGGCCAGTCGGAGATTACTTTTGCATGGAAGCCACCCGGCCGAACACGAGATTCACCAGATTCGACCGGCGATACGGCGTTGGGGGAACGGCCAGGAACGGTGCACCCTCGCGACCTAATCCGTCCGATCTTGAGTGGAACGAAGGTGCCGCCGTGCCTGGTGCCGGTGCGTGCTTTTGGACCGTTTTGCAGAGTTCTCTTCCACATGATCTCACCCGAACGAACACACACACACGCATTGGGACGAATGCTGCGTTCATGCCGCGGCGACGAACTTCTGCCCTGCTGGCCTCTATATGCCACCCAATTCGGAAAGAGAGTCCCAGTGCTGCTCCACCCCAAAACATCTGCCCCATTGAAGCATGTCTTCCGAGCGCTGTGGCGGTCTTTTATTCTGTCTCATTTAAAATTAATAACATCTGCACGCAGGGTCCCCTCTCTCGCTCGAGTGTTTCGAGGCACGAACATTGGACGAATCGTTGTGTTTTTTTGTTGTTGCCGGTCTTCTAACAGCTTGAGTGTTCCTTTTTCCGCGCGCACTTCTTCCGGTGGCACACGGGAACGCCGGAATTAGAACGCAATACACGAGCGCGTGCTGGGTGCGACCGATCTAACCGGGCTTTTTGGTACCAAAGGAGGACCCTGGGGCTGACGTCGTCAATGTCCCAGTCCCAGGCCCGGTAGACAAAGGAAGACCGATAAAAAAAGGCCACCAACGTCACTGCCAGAAGGGTGCCTTTGGGTATTGCGTCGTCCGAATCGGAGTGGGTTATGTAATTTGAACAATCTGCCGGAATTCGGTCCACTGCAGTCACAACAGTCGGTGCATTCTTCGCAAAACGCAATTAGGTTATGACACAGTAGCCTGGAAAGAGCCCGAACGAACCGGACAACACGTTCCTGACGGGGTAGCCAAACTAAAGAACGTCATCTTGATGCACTCGCTGGAAGAGATTCTTATGTTTGGCGGCAACATCTGGAAGAACGTTGGCTGGCCTGTCGTGTGCGGTTTGTCCGAGACTAATAAAAGGGCTTCGAGATGGGTAAGAATGAAGTTGAAATAATGTGGAAGGTGCTGTTCAGCACGGCGCACCTGCTGCGGTTTGGCGTGCTGGTGGTTTTCATAACCACGCATACAAACGTGTTGGCAATCGAAACCGGAAATGAGAAAATTGCGAAACGAAGCGGATGTGCAATGCAGTAGTGTAGTTTAGCGGTCATATTCATCGTCTCTTGTGCATTTTTTGCGGTATTAATAATTTCACTCCTATGTTTTCAACAGCCAACTGAATTTGGAAGAACAAATATTACTTGGACAACTTCTTCCAACTTCTTCCACATACCAATCGGGTATAAACCAATCGGATCAGACATATCAGAAATAGACGATGTGGAATGACGATAAGCTGCTGGAAAAATTTAAGTCAACGTTGATCAGCTGTTAAATTTCAGAGCACTCTGTAAAGCTTTTGTGGAAAATACATGAATTTCATATACTAAAATTTTCCACTTTGTTCCTCATCGTAACATACTGATGAGGTTCCTATACTAAGAATAGAGTTCACAGCGGGATAGTGTAACAAAAAAGGTGTATGCAATTCTCTGAACTACCTAACTAATATCTAATTCTAGAGGTTTAATAATTCTAGAGGATGATTTTCTGATTGTGAATTGCTTGCTTGATTGCTTGGAATTGCTTGCAAAACTAAGCGTTCAACCTCTATTTCTCTGTAGCTATCATTCAGTAACTCAGAAATCTTCTCATGGAATCATTGATTTGGTTCTAGTGACGTTGACGTATCCCAAAATTGAAAATGTTGGTAGAAATAAAAGGGTCGAAAATAATAAAATTGAAGTAGTGTATTCTTTATACGCTTATGCTTGTTATGGACTCTGTTAACATAAAAGTATCTAAATGATTCTTCAGTAAAACTCTGATCTCAACCCAGTATTGTTCGGGGCAATTACTTTCCGATCGTTTGCTATTGTATGCGAGCGGTATCTGACTGTACAACACAACATTCTTTTCAGTGGAGAGTTTCACCAGATGACAAACTAGATTGTCAACTGCGGAAATGTCTTTCATAGGTTAAGTTTATACATGGTGTGTCTCTCTAAAT
Source organism: Anopheles cracens (assembly GCA_002091845.1). Taxonomy (NCBI): domain Eukaryota; kingdom Metazoa; phylum Arthropoda; class Insecta; order Diptera; family Culicidae; genus Anopheles; species Anopheles cracens. Next base: position 25,676 of record KZ072553.1, read on the forward strand.
CTTTGTAACAGTACGTAGTAATAAAAGTCATAATATGGGAACAAAATAACTTAAAAGATGATAGAGTTGAATTGTGATGTAGTCTCTGAAGTCGGTTTGAATCTTTGTCCTTACCCATCACATGTGACCGAACAACGTCTCACAGCAATAAAGGAAAAGAAGTATATTATCTTGCTTAAGAAGCTCTCAGCGATCATTAAACAAGCGACATTACATCATAGAACGGAATGTAAACACACCGCAACGTACGCAGCTATATACGAGACGGTAAATAGAATATGTTAACAAAACCATAAGTCACCGTCACCGCGAACGCACTGGAATCGGTGACCTTTGAGGCATTCTAATCGCGACCCGGACCGACCGTGGCCACAAATCATCTCCCTGTGACAGCCTGCACCGTGGTCGATCGGCACGGAGCGAAGTTCCTGCGGTTTTCCCTTTCTGGGCAGCGAGCCCGCACGCTATGGACGATCTCGGAAGCCGTTGGGACCGATCGCTTTTGTCTGCACACACCACTCGGCTGGAGTGTGTACACACGAGCGGTGCGCGGTCACCTTTTAGCACCGCTTTTAGCACCCAGCAGCAGCAGCACTGAGATGCGCACACTACGGTCGCGGTTGCCGGCTGGTTTGCACTGCTGGCACGACCATAAAAATCCACCCCGTTCACGTTCTGGACGACACGCACCGTACATCCGGTCCGGTTGACGATCGTTCGCCCTGACCTGATTCCGTGACAGCCCATTACGACACGGTTTGTCGGTATGTGTGTGCGAAGCGAGCTGCAGATGTTTGCAGTAGGACGCTTCACGGCCGCTGCCGGATCCTCCGGAACTTCTGGCACCCACCCTGGCGTTGGCGAAGGGTCTGGGAAGGCGAGAACAAAGAAATTCAAACACATGTTCGCACGCGGCACCACTGGAGCAATCCGCGTACACGTCGCCGGCGTATCTTCGCGCAAGATTGGGACCCTCGGCCCGGGAAGCCACTGTTGGCGGAGAGGGCGTTATATTTTTGGGATGGTTTTCATTAAAGAACGAATTCCGTTGATTCACACGATCCCTCGCAGCGTTACGCACTCTTCGGCTCGGGAGCGATAGCGCGGATCGGGCGCGGCGCAGCATGATCATAAATTATGCGGTCCGATACGGCGAACACATGTGGCGGCCGCCGGGTGATGATTTCATTGAGGGAAAATCACATCATTTGCGAGCGCTGTTTGCGAAGGGAATCAACAAATTGAGGTTTTTGGGTTCTGCCTCTGAACCGAACGACGAAGTAGAGCATAGGTTTGCTCCGATCGCGGCATCGAACGTGGTTAGTGGATAGTAAATCACGCTTTCCGTGGGGTCTTTCAAGAAGAAACAGATTTCGAGGTTGGCACCAATCCGTTAAAACTTTAAAAAGATACCTCGAACAACTGGATTCATGATTCCAGTTAACGTTACGGTCGATTATTTGGTAACTTTAATTGCGGATGTACATATATATCATCAAGCAAAACTCTTACGTATGTGACATTTTCCAGACAATTGAAGCGATTGTTTGAGCAGCCTTAGACATTCTCGGGTCTTCGTAGGATTTAATTAGGATTTTATGGTCTTATTTAGTCGATTTAGTTTACCAGCTCCGACAATTTTTTGGATTTTTTTCCTGAAAAGTCTAAGTAAGAGTCTTTAAACAACCTCATTGTTACTTCTTCGCCCTGAGGAAGACTATTTCAAGTCCTACGAGAGGCGTCGGATCCGTACCCGTACCAGTGCTGTATTTCTACAACACTGTCTACAGAACTGAAGTGTTGATAGCATTGTAGAAGTGTTGTTTTAAAGATGATTCTTGCCTTATTTTTTACTATTTTCCAATGTCCTTTCCGACGTCTTTTCCGACGTCGTGAGTTTTATGGCGGATGCATAATTCTTCCAGTAATGTTCAAACGCATGTTCTAGACCAAAACTGTTTAAGAACACTAACCTAAACGTGAACATGATCCTGGACACAATCAGTCGTTGTTCGGATTGAACGCGGTGGTCTTTTTACGATCATCCTCGATCATAACTCAACTTCTGTTTGTTCTTAAAAGGTCTCCCAAAAAGAGCATCCCTTCATGAGCCACATCTACGCAGCTTCCGTGCTGGAGGCCGGACCCTGACGATAGTTTACGTTTACGCAATAAACCAGCGACGTCGCCTAACGCGCGGACGGTAATCGGATTTATGAAGCGACGCGAATTCCGACACTCTTCGGCGACCCTTGCGCTCTTTCTTGCCACGTTCTATCCCCTCACATTCGCACCCGTAAAACCCCGAAACGAAGAGCCTTGCTCCGCACGCAGTACGCATAGTTTTATGACCGCAGCAAACCGCTACCATCTGGAGACATGCTCAAATGGTGTCAACTGAGCACGGTCGTTAAAGACTACAACACGATATAAAAAGTAGGATAAAAAAACTCATCTTCTCGTGGTTCTTCGCTCAGAAATAACATTCTCGCACACACAATCAGTTCCATCACTATCGCTGGTGGGACAGTACGCGGCGTTTACGAAATTACAGACGCGGCCCTCCGGTCACGTTTTCCGGTGCAACGTGGACGGTTTTAATTGAAATGCCTGCCGAAAACAGAACGACCCCATAATTAAGCAGTTAGCGCGTACGCCATTAGAATATTGAGATAAAAAGAGTTGGTGGGGAGGGACATTTGTGGGTTCGATCGTCGTTCGTTGCGCAAGCTGCGGGCGGAAATGCGATATGATGAGGTATATCGCTTTCGTTGAAATTGAAGAAGAATCTTGGTACACGGAACAAAAAGTGATATCATCATCCTGGTCAGAGAAACAAAACAAAACATCAGACGAACTCAACCCGGTGGTGTCCAGGGTTGACACCCGTAGCTAATTATCAGCTATCAATTATGAAACTGACACGGTTTCCTTCTAAAAAAAAAACCCTTCTTCATCAAATTAGAACGCTCGAGGGCGATAAAAGTCCGCAGCGGAAGATTTTCCGCCACACTGGTGGAGAGAAAACTTCATTTTCACTGCAGTAAAAAGGGTTTTTCTTTCCAAGGAAGCGAACTATTGATCGTTTTCCCGTTTTCCCCCCAGTGTAAGAAGAAGTGCGGCCAGTGCAGGAGACCGTAAACTGGCGCATAGTTTTATGGGATAGTTTTCCGGGAGATGGGAAGCATATTTTCGCTTTCACTTTCACCATCGGCAGCGCCCTTCGGATGAGGCAAACGGATGCGCCATTTTCATGGTCATGGGTAAGCGTATGTGGCGTCACAAATCCTCGACGAAGAAGGTCAAGAGGAGAGCACTCCATGTGGGTCTGTGTGTGTGTGTGTGTGATTCGCTATTCAACGCTTTTCCAGAGGAACCATTATGAAATGGGTTATAGTACATATTGCCAAAGTGTGTTGCAAAAGCAGAGAAGACAGGCGAACAAAAAAACGGTTACCAGCACGAGCAAAACAAGCATGAATCCTTCCTTCCAGAAAACGCCGCCGAAGGCTTTCCCCGTGAGGATGAAAGTGGTTGAGAGTGGCATAGAACAAACAAAAAACCCCTGCATACCGAAGCGGCCCGGTGTGGGTGGATGTATGCGCTGCAGCATAAACACACGCACACGGGCGCGTTCGAGCGTTACTGCAGTGCAGTATTTTCCAAACCGTCGTGGTGTGCGTGTCGGCGCAGGTCCTGCCGCCAGGAGTCTGCGATCACGGGTACAAAGTCAAGGTTAAGCGATTGAAAAGCGCATGATTGCGCGACGGCGTGCCGAAAACCCCCTCGCGGACGGTGAGGTCCTGCCCGGGAGCCTTCCGCAACAAGGGGTGGGAGGACGCCTACCGGATTTTTTTCCTGAAAAGTCTAAGTAAGAGTCTTTAAACAACCTCATTGTTACTTCTTCGCCCTGAGGAAGACTATTTCAAAAACACGATCCAACGTCCAACATAATCGATAGCATTGTAGAATTGTTGTTTTAAAGATGATTCTTGCCTTATTTTTTACTATTTTCCAACGTCTTTTCCAACGTCCTTTCCGACGTCGTGAGTTTTGCGAAGGAGTGCGAACGGGGATGAAGTGAGCATAAACGCTTCGCACAGTCCGTGCGGCATAATGGTGGCCCGTTTTGCTACTTACCATAAGCGAGCGATAACAAATTGCACTGCAATTTTATCGAGTCGCTCCCATCGATGCAGGATTCGGTCGGAAGGGGTTTTGGCTTGCTTTTTTTGTTACTTTGAGCATCGTTTGCTCTAGTGTTATTGGGTGATTTTTACATCATCGTTGAAAGTCGGAAGTAAATGAGCCGGAAAACAGCGCCCGACCAAGTGTGTGCTGAAGAATGTGGTAGAACGATGACTAATGGAGACGACTTCATTGAGAAGTTTTTTTTATGACGGTGTCTTGTTATTATCAGTCCCTGTTATTATTTTTTAAATCTCATTTTATTTTAACTATATGAAATGAATCATAAAACGTCAGAAACCATTCGCACCTCTTCATTATGTCTAGCAGAGGTACTTGACACGCTTTTAGTAGTTATATTCCTGGTCTTTATATCATGATAAACTCGGTTTGATAATATCATTTAGCCTCTGCTAACGAAATGGAGTGTTCAGTGATCTTACGATGGACATTCTACGAAAAAAAGTACATAATACTAATGAAATGATGCACCATTATGCTATCCCAGGCCACATCCTTGGACAGGATTGAACCAAGACGATTTCCAACAGAGTTACCAAATGATTCAAAACTCATGTATGGAAATTTGTAATAGAAAATGTATTTTTTCTTATTTATTCTTCTTATTATTCTTAGTATAGGAACCTCATCAGTATGTTACGATGAGGAACAAAGTGGAAAAGTTTAGTATATGAAATTCATGTAAGTTCCACAAAAAGCTTTACAGATTGCTCTGAAATTTAACAGCTGATCAACGTTGACTTGAATTTTTCCTGCAGCTCATCGTCATTCCACATCGTCTATTTCTGATATGTCTGATCCGATTGGTTTATACCCGATTGGTATGTGGAAGAAGTTGGAAGAAGTTGTCCAAGTAATATTTGTTCTTCCAAATTCAGTTGGCTGTTGAAAACATAGGAGTGAAATTATTAATACCGCAAAAAATGCACAAGAGACGATGAATATGACCGCTAAACTACACTACTGCATTGCACATCCGCTTCGTTTCGCAATTTTCTCATTTCCGGTTTCGATTGCCAACACGTTTGTATGCGTGATTATGAAAAACACCGGCATGCCAAACCGCAGCAGGTGCACTGTGCTGAACAGCACCTTCCACATTATTTAAACTTCATTCTTACCCATCTCGAAGCCCTTTTATTAGTCTCGGACAAACCGCACACGACAGGCCAGCCAACGTTCTTCCAGATGTTGCCGCCAAACATAAGAATCTCTTCCAGCGAGTGCATCAAGATGACGTTCTTTAGTTTGGCTACCCCGTCAGGAACGTGTTGTCCGGTTCGTTCGGGCTCTTTCCAGGCTACTGTGTCATAACCTAATTGCGTTTTGCGAAGAATGCACCGACTGTTGTGACTGCAGTGGACCGAATTCCGGCAGATTGTTCAAATTACATAACCCACTCCGATTCGGACGACGCAATACCCAAAGGCACCCTTCTGGCGGTGACGTTGGTGGTCTTTTTTTATCGGTCTTCCTTTGTCCACCGGGCCTGGGACTGGGACATTGACGACGTCAGCCCCAGGGTCCTCCTTTGGTACGAAAACGCCGTGTAGATCGGTCGCACCCAGCACGCGCTCGTGTATTGCGTTCTAATTCCGGCGTTCCCGTGTGCCACCGGAAGAAGTGCGCGCGGAAAAAGGAACACTCAAGCTGTTAGAAGACCGACAACAACAAAAAAACACAACGATTCGTCCAATGTTCGTGCCTCGAAACGCTCGAGCGAGAGAGGGGACCCTGCGTGCAGATGTTATTAATTTTAAATGAGACAGAATAAAAGACCGCCACAGCGCTCGGAAGACATGCTTCAATGGGGCAGATGTTTTGGGGTGGAGCAGCACTGGGACTCTCTTTCTGAATTGGGTGGCATATAGAGGCCAGCAGGGCAGAAGTTCGTCGCCGCGGCATGAACGCGGCATTCGTCGCAATGCGTGTGTGTGTGTGTTCGTTCGGGTGAGATCATGTGGAAGGGAACTCTGCAAAACGGTCCAAAAGCACGCACCGGCACCCGGCACGGCGGCACCTTCGTTCCACTCAAGATCGGACGGATTAGGTCGCGAGGGTGCACCGTTCCTGGCCGTTCCCCCAACGCCGTATCGCCGGCCGAATCTGGTGAATCTCGTGTTCGGCCGGGTGACTTCCATGCAAAAGTAATCTCCGACTGGCCCCGGGACCGAGGACTGGTTCGCTTCACTGGCACCCACTTGACAACTGACAAAAGAATTTGGAAGCACGTCGCACACGGCGGCGTGGGGCTGGAAGGGAAGTCGGTGCCGGATCGAATGTAAGCCTAAGGATGTCCAGAACAGTGCGTGGTGGGTGGGAAAGGCGCACGGGAATGAGGGGGAGGGGACGCGATATCTTGGCCAGCATGCCAGCAGGTCGTACGGTTGATTGCACGTTCGGTGGGGAGTGATTGGGGGGATCCTCAGTCGTCGTCGTCGTCGTCTTTGTGGCCCCGGGCTAATTAGACCGCATTTGCGTACATGTCGCCTTTCAGACGCTTGATTGTGGTTATACACCTAGAGGAGTGGCTTTTCTGAATGAATATTTTCAATTATTTTTTTTAAATGGAGCAGATATTGCATATGCTTTTTTGTATACTAAATTATTCTTAACTAAGCAAAGTACATTTGAAAGCCAATAAAGGACAATATAAAAATATGAAATATTTGTAATGTTTAATATATAAAACTCTGATGATACAATTAAACCAAACATCAATTAAGAAGACGTTGTAGCCAGTAGCTAACCTATGAACCAAAAGAATGAATAAAGCATTTCTATTCTGTTTGGAAGAGTATAACTCATTTTTTCTCTTCAGCTTTTAAATAAATAAAGTGGAGATCCAACGTTTACAAAGCTTATGTTCTTGATACGTGAGCCTAGGATATTGAAATAAGGTTTTTTCTTTCTTAATTTTTTCTACTTTTCTAGCTTTTCCCATTGTAAATTTACACATTTTGTGAACATAACTTCTCTATTGAAGGTATGGCGTTATATTTAGTGTATTACTTCTTGCATTTCAAGATAACAAGTGTATGCCTTTGGTAATACTACAAGTTTACATTACAAGCGCGGCATGTCGAATTTATAAAACAAAAATCAAAGTCTCTGCCCTCAAAAAATCACATCCCTTATCCCGCCAGCTTCAAATGAGAAACATATCACCGGCCGAAAACAAGTTTGTTAAGCGCATTCTCAAATTTTACCTCCAAACATACGGCAAGGTGAAGAGTAAGACGAAACAAAACAACGTCGAACACACGCGTCCACCAAGAACACTCGAGCGTTTTGTTCTAGTTTCCTTTATTCCCTGCATAGCCCGATTATTTTCTCGTGCAACTTTTTTGTTGTTTCGTTTTGTTTTTGTCTTCTTCTTCTTTTGCTCCCTCTGGTAACCCTTTTGTTCGGCGCTGTCAGTAGTTGCAGCGCCTGCTGCAATCCGGCTGGAGAACCACTTGTTCTGCCTTCCTGGTGGGTTGCTTTGCGTTTTTTTTTCGCTTTTTGTTCCATCCCCGTGTGCATCGTACGCCTTTGATGCTGTAACACGATTGGCACACATATGCATACGGAGCAAAATGGCAGGAATGGGTTTCCTCTTCCTGTCGCCCGTTCCCGCTGCATGCTAATCATCGGATGGTAGCCGGATGTCGTAATAGCGAGCAGGAAGAGCCAGGAGCAGCAATAAGAAGGAACCCAAATTTTCAAGAGGGTGTTCTCGATGGGTGTGTGAGTGTGTGTGTGTTTGTGTTTTGAAGAGAAGTTTTGGAATCTGTGTTAGAAGGTCAGCAGGAGCTGTTTGTTGTTGGTACCATCTTCCTGGTTCCGCGTGTCGAAAGCGTGGTGGCTTGGTCGGATTTCCACGATTAGCCTGATGTTCGCTATCCGCGCGAGCGATCATGCGATCATGCTGCTCTCTGGCAAACGGTTTAACGAGCTATAATTATATCGCCCCATTTCAGAGTCCCAAAAACCCGCGTTTGGCACATTTTGCATATCAATTTCGGTGCGCCGATCGTACCGGCGAGCACTCAACCGTGCGCGGGAATGAAAAGCAGAACAGAACTACGAGAGCTTCATATCGTACTTCATATGCGATACCAATTACTCATAGGATTGTTAACTCTCATTTATATTGTTATAGTGCTGCTTGGAGTGACAGATGCTTCTTTTCAGTGACTCCGGTTAAAATCTGTTTATTTCTATCAAATCAGGACAATTTCTATAAATTGTTCATCATCTGTTTGTTTAGTTTTTCAGAGAAATACTATAAGGCGAAACGATATTACATTTTATGTTTATATTTTGCCACGCTGCCACTCGTTTCTTTTTTTTATGTGTCTTTACATGTTTTGAAATGTGTTGCAAAGTGCTAGAATTCTATTTTTTCTATAATCGTTATTCAACTTTTTCATGAAATTTAATATCAAAATCTTTCGAACATCCAATTGCTCAGCTGTTGCAGACCTTCTACATCCAACGGTTAACGCAAAAAAAAAACGCACATCGACGCAAACCACTTCAAGGACCACCCGCTAGGTGCACCAGGTGCAACGTGAGCAAAACTGTGCCACACGTAATTGTCACACAGATTGGCTTTCAATTTTAATCACTCTCGCGTACTCTCGCGAAACCCACGGGGCGAGGCACGCTGAACGAGTCCGATAGTTCGTCCTAGAAAACGGAAACCACAAAACCGGTGACCCGCTAAACGGTAGC
>KZ072553.1:46230-71626 GCA_002091845.1 Anopheles cracens
GATCCTGAGCAAGATCCGCGTCTCAGCTCCGAACACTACGCCGATGAGACGCACCACCCCGAGCCACCCACCCGGTCTTGGAGGGCTTGGCCTTGGCGGCAACCATCAGCAGCAACATCTGCTGCACGGCAGTGGCGCTGGCGCTATCATGCCGCTGTCCTCTGGTGGCATGGCCGCGGCGGCACGTCTGCGCGCCAACAGTCTGTCGTCGATCAGCAATGGGTCGTGTACGCCACCGGCCTCCTCGATTGGCGGGTCGGAGCAGTCCGTCTCACCGATCCACAATCTGGCACCGAGCCCGGCGAGTATTGCCAAGTTGCCCCTCACGCCCAAGTCGAAGGTCGAGCTGTACTCGGAACGTGTCCGGTAAGTGGTCCAATTGTTTTTTTATTGCTCTAGAAAATATTCGAAACAACGAATTTGAAGTTAGGCTCGTGTCCGGTCGTGGGCGAATGTTTGATTGATAAAACAACTTTTGCTTCATTCCGCTTCGGCAGGCAAACCCTGCCTTTTCTAACTTTTCTAACCTTGGCTAACAGCTGATAGATTACGGGGGCTCCTTTTTGGTGTCGTGCGAACACGAACGAACACCACCGACGTGCTTCTCTCGCAGGACAAGTAACTCACCAAACCCGCCGGTGTGTGCCGGTGTGTTCATTTCGATGTAAAAATTTCCCCTTTTTATCTCATCATCCACACGGGGCACGCTGTGTGTTTTGCGCTGTGCGTTAGGAATCTGGGTTTTGCTCTCCGTTTACGTTCTCTCCGTGTGCTCTGAGTATTTCGCTGCCATTATCCTTCGAGAGGACACACCAAGATTTGGAGAGTACAGACGACGGAGGGGGTAGTACAGGAAACTGACGGGCAGAAAAGGCAGGTCAAGGAGAAATGGGTCGTTTTTACATGCGTTTCTCAAAGCGGGGGGAGACTTACGTTTTCACCCCAAAAAGAGGCCTCCATTCCATCGCAGGGAAGTCTCCGCTGACCTTGGTGTGTGCGGCGGTTGTGTACTTGGGTTTTCCTCTTTTTCTTCCGGCCCGAGATGTTAGATTGTAAAAGTTGTGGACTCTGTCTCGTCCTGTTGCTTGTCCGTGGCGTGCGATAAGAGATCGCGAAACAAATCTGCGATTGTGTTCTGCGTTCTTTAGTGTGACGATGGTGGTAGCAGTTACGAATAGAGCCGGAATAAGAAGATAAAATTTTATCACTCTCACCGAGATCCGGCAAAATCGAATGAAACAAAGAGACGGCAAACCCGTGGGCATTCATTTGTTTTTTTTTCTTCTGTACCTTGTTAGTCGATTTTCTGTCTGGGTCATGAAGCGACCGGAGAGAGAACCGTCATCAGGATATCCGTGTGCTGTGTAGCACGTCGGTTCGTCTCGGCCTAGCAGACATTTTTCTCGCCGCGATCGATATTTCTACTTTAAAAGAGCCTTAGGCGCGTTGGCAGGAATAGGACTGACGGTACGATAAATTATGTTGGATCCGTATCGATTTGGTTTACACAGGGATCTGGCGCTGTTTCGCGCCATATTGTTCTTTGTCATTTATTCTATTTAATGTTTGCCTACTTATGCTTCTAAGAAATCTTAATTACGATAGTAGCAGCGTGTTTCAAACATTATTAATCCTAACAAGACATTGTACGCGGCTCAGAGACGGTCTCCCATTTGCGGCGTCAATCCTTTATCATAATCGCCACCTTCCTGTCAAAGTTTGAAAGGCCAAAGGCAAACGGCTTCCCGGGCGTGTGTGCGTTCGGACGGAGAACGGATAAAAGAAATGCAAACAATATTGCGTCTCCTGTCCAACTTTCCACTACGGGATCCTCCTCGAGCTCAGGACGAGAAACCAGCTGTTCCACAAAAATAGACAAAATCCAATCCAATTGTCTTCGGTTTCGCTCTTTCCTTCAAGCGCTGCCTCCCTGCCTCTCCGGCTCATTGGATCGGCCAAAACATTGCCCCGGTGGGTGCAATGATTGCACGCCCGTCCGGATGTGGATCACCGGGCAGGGCAGAGAGTAGAGAGCGAGGAGTTTGTTCGATTCATCCCGCGAGTCAGCAGCAGCAGCCGTGTAAAGCCTTTTTTCTCGGAGTGCTTCTTTCGGTCGTCCTGGCGTTGATTGAACCGAAGAGGAGAACCCACCCACCAGAGGAAGACGGATAAGAGCGCGTTGGACAAAAACAAACACATAAAGTTTTCCCTTTTGCTGAGCCGCCGCCGCTCGAGCTTTGCTCCTGCCCGTTTCTTTGCGTTGTTTTTTTCATTGCTGATTGACCACCTATCTCTCTGGTATCTCTCTGGCTGGCGCTATGGAGGACCTGCGTTTTTTGGTTTTGATTCGTTGCTAAAGGAACGAGAAAAATATTTATTTTCTGAAGAAATTTTCCGACGCTTCTGTTTGTTATTTTTCCGTTCATCGGCGTTTGGGTTTTCTCCGATTCATTTGCTCCTCTGCTGCGTCAGAGTGATTTTTATGCGCTACGGCCAACAAGGATACTTTCGCGAAAAGTGTCGGAAGCGAAAGGGATTCTTCGTTAGGATTTTTGCTTCGTTATTGATTTGTGTGAAGTGCATTGGAGTTAACGTTTGAATTTTAGCAGGGGCGGAGATCTGTGCGTGCTAATGAAAAGTAATCATTTTCACACTTTTCAAGCGATGAGGTGATAACGATGGGAGTGCTCAAGTGAGTTTAGTTCATCCTCTTGACTTGACCATTGCTATGCTGAACATACATCAAAATACTCTTCAGATTTCCCAATAACCATGAAAGTAATTATAGTTTGAGATACGTTAGATTTGAGCATCTCAGAACTACTGTATATCACACAGCACCATTTGCTGTATGCAAACTTCTACCCAAACGGTATGCCCTCAACATTGACGATGTAACAAGAGGACTGCAATCATAAAAAATAAGCAGAAAAATCTAAACAAAACACAAAACCGGTATGAAATTATTGTGTAAGTGTTGCCTCTTTTTATTCCCGTCTAACACGCGGCCGCTGTACGGAATGCAAACAATATTGCGTCTCCTGTCCAACTTTCCACTACGGGATCCTCCTCGAGCTCAGGACGAGAAACCAGCTGTTCCACAAAAATAGACAAAATCCAATCCAATTGTCTTCGGTTTCGCTCTTTCCTTCAAGCGCTGCCTCCCTGCCTCTCCGGCTCATTGGATCGGCCAAAACATTGCCCCGGTGGGTGCAATGATTGCACGCCCGTCCGGATGTGGATCACCGGGCAGGGCAGAGAGTAGAGAGCGAGGAGTTTGTTCGATTCATCCCGCGAGTCAGCAGCAGCAGCCGTGTAAAGCCTTTTTTCTCGGAGTGCTTCTTTCGGTCGTCCTGGCGTTGATTGAACCGAAGAGGAGAACCCACCCACCAGAGGAAGACGGATAAGAGCGCGTTGGACAAAAACAAACACATAAAGTTTTCCCTTTTGCTGAGCCGCCGCCGCTCGAGCTTTGCTCCTGCCCGTTTCTTTGCGTTGTTTTTTTCATTGCTGATTGACCACCTATCTCTCTGGTATCTCTCTGGCTGGCGCTATGGAGGACCTGCGTTTTTTGGTTTTGATTCGTTGCTAAAGGAACGAGAAAAATATTTATTTTCTGAAGAAATTTTCCGACGCTTCTGTTTGTTATTTTTCCGTTCATCGGCGTTTGGGTTTTCTCCGATTCATTTGCTCCTTTTTTTTTTCTTCTGTACCTTGTTAGTCGATTTTCTGTCTGGGTCATGAAGCGACCGGAGAGAGAACCGTCATCAGGATATCCGTGTGCTGTGTAGCACGTCGGTTCGTCTCGGCCTAGCAGACATTTTTCTCGCCGCGATCGATATTTCTACTTTAAAAGAGCCTTAGGCGCGTTGGCAGGAATAGGACTGACGGTACGATAAATTATGTTGGATCCGTATCGATTTGGTTTACACAGGGATCTGGCGCTGTTTCGCGCCATATTGTTCTTTGTCATTTATTCTATTTAATGTTTGCCTACTTATGCTTCTAAGAAATCTTAATTACGATAGTAGCAGCGTGTTTCAAACATTATTAATCCTAACAAGACATTGTACGCGGCTCAGAGACGGTCTCCCATTTGCGGCGTCAATCCTTTATCATAATCGCCACCTTCCTGTCAAAGTTTGAAAGGCCAAAGGCAAACGGCTTCCCGGGCGTGTGTGCGTTCGGACGGAGAACGGATAAAAGAAATGCAAACAATATTGCGTCTCCTGTCCAACTTTCCACTACGGAATCCTCCTCGAGCCCAGTCCATTTGACTATCGTTGGTTCGCATGCTAAAACAATACAACGGTGTGCAGTGTGTGCTCTGCTGTTTTCGTTTTTTTTTCATTTTGTTCAGTAAATTTACCTCCAATACATCAAGCTTTGTGTGGAGGGTGTGTTGAAGGCACCGTTTTGTAAAACAAAACACAAAACCGGTATGAAATTATTGTGTAAGTGTTGCCTCTTTTTATTCCCGTCTAACACGCGGCCGCTGTACGGCGCTGGCTGCTGGGTTCCTTGTCGGCGGGCTGTTTCATTTTGGCCGCGGGACAAATCATCATCTATCACGTTCGGGTTATGGTAATGACCTAGAAATTATAAACCGGTTTTCTCGTCCCCGACGGCAACGAGAGGTGTTGTACGGAGTCGGCAAAAACTCCGACACTGGGCGGGCAGCTGTTGGGTGGACAAGCACACAGGGAGAGAGAGAGAGAGAGAGAGGGAAGCAGTTTCCTTGGATTGTAGCGTGCGCGCGCTCTCTGCTCTGTACGATTTGTTCCGCATTCGTTGGCTGATTGAATTGAGCCAATTCTAAGGTGATTGGAATTTCGCGGTGAAGAGTTCGATTAATTTGATTTGTTGCCAAAAATAGAGCAAACTCTCGAAGTTTTTGTTTTGTTGGAAACATGTTGGAGGATATATCTTCCAGAAGGCGTAACTTGCACCTAATGCTTTTGTTAAAGTCATTGGCAATATTTAATTGTATGTTAGAAAAGTTTTAGATTCACGCACAAAACACCACGTCAGACGGCATACCAAAATCGGGAGTCCGTTTGCGTTTGGCTGTAAACGGTATTTAGCAGTCGTTAGCACTCCGCCCGGCATGATGTGATGCGTCCGATGGCGTGCCATGCAAGCAGATGACGATGCCGCGAGAATTTGTGGCCATAAAACATCGTGCAAACCATTTATTTGCGTGCCTACTGTTGGTTTATTTCAGCTGGTGGCTCTGTTTTTTCTTCTCTCTGTTGTTCTTGTAGCGAATGACGCGAATGATGCACCTGCCAATTATTTTCGGCGGTTGTCGGCGGCTGCTTGCTGTGCACGTTGACGTTGCGCGCGCATTGTAAGTGATAATTTTTAATTTACATTACGCGCGCTTCCCGCCGCTGCTCTGTGGTATTTTTTGCTTTTTGGACCGTACGAAAATGTGTCTTCTGCCACCAGGAACCGCTGTCGGAAGAGAAGCGACTCCACGATCGAGTCGTGCCGGACGACGGCGGAAACACGGTGAACGAGTTGTGTATACGCAATTATTACCACATCCACCTTGTTGTGTGTGCCTTTTTGGAGAGCCCGGGCAGCAGCCCCCCAGCAGCGAGTTTGAAATATTCGGCCACTAGTGTTGCCGTTGTTTCTTCATTCATTCGGTCAGGTTGTGGTGTAGGGGTGTTGTGTGGTGCGGGTTAGCCTGTGTCTGCCCTGTGCCTGCTGCAACCTTCAACCATATGATGTGTTAACCTTGAATTTTAAGTTTGTCAAAAGAATCGGTTGCTTCGCTCGTCGTCGTCGCCCCACGAGGGGAGGTTTTTGGTGTTGTTGTTCGTTTTTGTCCATTTGACTATCGTTGGTTCGCATGCTAAAACAATACAACGGTGTGCAGTGTGTGCTCTGCTGTTTTCGTTTTTTTTTCATTTTGTTCAGTAAATTTACCTCCAATACATCAAGCTTTGTGTGGAGGGTGTGTTGAAGGCACCGTTTTGTGGGGTGTGAATAATGGCAGTACTCGAGTGCTTCGATGCAATATTGGCCCGCTTCTGTGAACAGCGCGCCACTAAAAAGTGCCAAAAACAGCGTGTCGGTATGATAATGAGCTAGGTGTTTTTTTGTTGGTAAAATGCGTTTGACACTAGGTTGAACAAAAACCGTGGAATATGCATTAAAGTATAAGCGCAGGTGTGCGCCACACCACCACCAATACCACCACCGTGTTTCGTCTGGGTTCTGACGACCCAGAGTGGTTTGGACATGTTAGATAACCTTGAAGATTTGGAGCACCGTTTCCGCGGTTGAGTCGGCATGGGGTTATTCAGTTTTTTGTAGAGCTAAAAAAATTTTCACTTGCTATCTCAAAATAATCTAGAAAATGAGTACAATACTTATGCAATATTATAAATATATCAAAGGAACATGCTCTATGCTAGAATTATTAGAGAACTAATGTTCTACAGATATTGAATTGACGACGTTGGATCCTATCCACACTCAGGACCAAATGTGGAGATCTATCTGAGAGGTCTATTCTTATGATCTTATGTGCTATTGATTCTGGAATTGTTTTGGAAATAGTTCTAAATCCATGGGTATTTTTAACAGGACTAGAATAATATGCTTATTAATTGTAATTGTAGTTGAATGTGAAAAATGCCTGAAGAACATGAAGAAATTATATCCCCAAGTTCCTAACTCACAATAGATCGCAGTATTTGTAATTCAAAGTTAAACGAATTTCAACACCAACTCTTTGTCTCGTTCTTCTATTGAAGAACCGGCATAAAATCGGGTGAGGTAAAAATGTTTTACATACCTACTGACCTCGAAACCGTATTCTATTTTGCATGCGACCAAAGCTAACCCCCCGGGCCGAAATTAAGCACCATCAGCCCAGGTACCGTCGTGGAAACGCACATTTTTAACGCTTCGGTTAACTCGCACCTCCCATAAGAGAGTCACCCTCATGCCACAGCCCATTCCGTTCTCCGATGGTTTTCATGGTGAAGTTTTAACCAGCAACAAAACGTCTTGGTGGTGAAGCGAAACGATTTCCGTCAACTGTCGGAACGGGCGCCGCGAGGTCGACCGTTTCAATCGTAACCCCGTGCTTGACCACATCACCTCCAACACCGAAACGCGCTTGGAAAGGGAAAATCCTTCCAATGAAGAGGGGCATTTGAGAAAACGGTGCAAATTGGCACCACCGGGCCCGGTATATGTGGTGGTGCCATGTTCCGAAGTCATCAAATTTATCACCTGCTGGTGGTGGTTGAAGGTGCTCCGAAAGTTGTTACGCGTTAGATGAGCAATTAGTGAAAAACTTTGTCCGGTTCGGATGAGATATGGCTGTGGACCTCTCACGGACAATAAACCCGTATATGGGATTCACTCGGTTGCACTCGGAACAGGAAATGCATACGTTCTCTTAATTAAGACGTTGAAGGGGGTTCCGCTTATCATGCGAGAGGGGGAGTGCAAACTCTCTTGTTCTTGGCAAACGCTTCAATTGTTTGTCCTGTTGTGGAAATTGTAAGGAGTGCATATTTAAAAAATTTGGCACGAAGTTGAAGCTCCCTTTCTTCTTGTTTCTTCAAACGAGTTTTTCTGTGCCGGCACAGATGATGACCTCATTTCTGTCCATTCATACGGCAGAAAAGGATATCCGTCGAAGGGAGGAAGAGCAGGAGAAGAACCTCTTGCTCTTTATTTCATCGGAACGCGCACCGCGGGTGGCGGCGATCTGGATATTCGCTTACGGTTCATTGCCTTTTAAAGATGCGTTTTTCGGTGTGTTTTTTTTTAATCCTTCCATCTCGTTGCTGTTGAATTGGGGTTTTTAAATCCACGGTTTGGTCTTGTTTTTATACCGGGTCTTTAATCGCTTCATCGCTCTCTACACGCAACCGAGGAATGGGTAGAGGGTGCATGTCTGAAGAGAAGGATATTTAAGTCCCTCTTTTAAAAGCAGGATCTTGTGCGCCGATACACACGAAAACAATGAATACTGCGGCACAGTGCAACGAAAAAAAGAGGATGAATTCCTTTTTTCACGACACCAATAAATCATCGTGTTCCGATTGTGCTGTACGGTGCGATTCTTTTCGCATTCCTCGACAATCGCGCACCTCCCGTGGTGTTTTCCAACCAGGAGGATAATGCCGATAATAAACCACCTTCGCTTTCGAATGTGGCACTCCCTTTAATGGCAGGACATCTCATTCCGCGCGCCTATTTATTTAGTGTTAATGTCTTCTTTTTCTTCATTATTCCTTGTACTTATCCTCCAATCGAGGTGGCCCGAAGCGCCGCGCGTTGCATTGATCTGACAGCTTCTTCCGGGTGCCTGTTTTGGTGATGATAAAAATGGTCCTTTTTACGTTGTGTAATTCTTTTTTCATTCGTTCCTTACCGCGCACGGTTGCATAATGAGGGGGTGTGGTGGGCGCTAAATGATGATTTATGCAAAACGACGCTAAGTTGTGGGCGGGCTGGTCGGGGGCTGGTCGATCGCAATTGCGTTGACAATTGAATTTAGCGATATCGTTCTACAAGAACCTGTTCGATGGGCAGTTGCTCTCGATATTATGATTTTATTTCGTCTCAGCCCAATGTCCTCTTTGTTCCTACTGCTTACATGCAACGTAACTTTTTTATTCGTGTTGTTTTCTCTGGTTCTTGCACACGAGAGTCGCCCGCAGGGAAAAATTAATCTCATTTGCATATTGATTGAATTCGTTTCGGTGGACCGCTTCTAATAAAGGCGCGTTTCCCTGTTGTTTACGGGGGGCTGGGATTCTAGAATTGGATTGTTCTCCAGCGCACGCTGCATATCGGGGGTTTTGTTGACGATTTGTTCTTTCACCTCCCGCCGAACACGGCAGCATAATTGGCAGAGCGAGGTGGAAAATGTTGGAGGATATATCTTCCAGAAGGCGTAACTTGCACCTAATGCTTTTGTTAAAGTCCTTGGCAATATTTAATTGTATGTTAGAAAAGTTTTAGATTCACGCACAAAACACCACGTCAGACGGCATACCAAAATCGGGAGTCCGTTTGCGTTTGGCTGTAAACGGTATTTAGCAGTCGTTAGCACTCCGCCCGGCATGATGTGATGCGTCCGATGGCGTGCCATGCAAGCAGATGACGATGCCGCGAGAATTTGTGGCCATAAAACATCGTGCAAACCATTTATTTGCGTGCCTACTGTTGGTTTATTTCAGCTGGTGGCTCTGTTTTTTCTTCTCTCTGTTGTTCTTGTAGCGAATGACGCGAATGATGCACCTGCCAATTATTTTCGGCGGTTGTCGGCGGCTGCTTGCTGTGCACGTTGACGTAGCGCGCGCATTGTAAGTGATAATTTTTAATTTACATTACGCGCGCTTCCCGCCGCTGCTCTGTGGTAATTTTTGCTTTTTGGACCGTACGAAAATGTGTCTTCTGCCACCAGGAACCGCTGTCGGAAGAGAAGCGACTCCACGATCGAGTCGTGCCGGACGACGGCGGAAACACGGTGAACGAGTTGTGTATACGCAATTATTACCACATCCACCTTGTTGTGTGTGCCTTTTTGGAGAGCCCGGGCAGCAGCCCCCCAGCAGCGAGTTTGAAATATTCGGCCACTAGTGTTGCCGTTGTTTCTTCATTCATTCGGTCAGGTTGTGGTGTAGGGGTGTTGTGTGGTGCGGGTTAGCCTGTGTCTGCCCTGTGCCTGCTGCAACCTTCAACCATATGATGTGTTAACCTTGAATTTTAAGTTTGTCAAAAGAATCGGTTGCTTCGCTCGTCGTCGTCGCCCCACGAGGGGAGGTTTTTGGTGTTGTTGTTCGTTTTTGTCCATTTGACTATCGTTGGTTCGCATGCTAAAACAATACAACGGTGTGCAGTGTGTGCTCTGCTGTTTTCGTTTTTTTTTCATTTTGTTCAGTAAATTTACCTCCAATACATCAAGCTTTGTGTGGAGGGTGTGTTGAAGGCACCGTTTTGTGGGGTGTGAATAATGGCAGTACTCGAGTGCTTCGATGCAATATTGGCCCGCTTCTGTGAACAGCGCGCCACTAAAAAGTGCCAAAAACAGCGTGTCGGTATGATAATGAGCTAGGTGTTTTTTTGTTGGTAAAATGCGTTTGACACTAGGTTGAACAAAAACCGTGGAATATGCATTAAAGTATAAGCGCAGGTGTGCGCCACACCACCACCAATACCACCACCGTGTTTCGTCTGGGTTCTGACGACCCAGAGTGGTTTGGACATGTTAGATAACCTTGAAGATTTGGAGCACCGTTTCCGCGGTTGAGTCGGCATGGGGTTATTCAGTTTTTTGTAGAGCTAAAAAAATTTTCACTTGCTATCTCAAAATAATCTAGAAAATGAGTACAATACTTATGCAATATTATAAATATATCAAAGGAACATGCTCTATGCTAGAATTATTAGAGAACTAATGTTCTACAGATATTGAGCAGCAGCGAGTTTGAAATATTCGGCCACTAGTGTTGCCGTTGTTTCTTCATTCATTCGGTCAGGTTGTGGTGTCGGGGTGTTGTGTGGTGCGGGTTAGCCTGTGTCTGCCCTGTGCCTGCTGCAACCTTCAACCATATGATGTGTTAACCTTGAATTTTAAGTTTGTCAAAAGAATCGGTTGCTTCGCTCGTCGTCGTCGCCCCACGAGGGGAGGTTTTTGGTGTTGTTGTTCGTTTTTGTCCATTTGACTATCGTTGGTTCGCATGCTAAAACAATACAACGGTGTGCAGTGTGTGCTCTGCTGTTTTCGTTTTTTTTTTTCATTTTGTTCAGTAAATTTACCTCCAATACATCAAGCTTTGTGTGGAGGGTGTGTTGAAGGCACCGTTTTGTGGGGTGTGAATAATGGCAGTACTCGAGTGCTTCGATGCAATATTGGCCCGCTTCTGTGAACAGCGCGCCACTAAAAAGTGCCAAAAACAGCGTGTCGGTATGATAATGAGCTAGGTGTTTTTTTGTTGGTAAAATGCGTTTGACACTAGGTTGAACAAAAACCGTGGAATATGCATTAAAGTATAAGCGCAGGTGTGCGCCACACCACCACCAATACCACCACCGTGTTCATGAGCAATTAGTGAAAAACTTTGTCCGGTTCGGATGAGATATGGCTGTGGTCCTCTCACGGACAATAAACCCGTATATGGGATTCACTCGGTTGCACTCGGAACAGGAAATGCATACGTTCTCTTAATTAAGACGTTGAAGGGGGTTCCGCTTATCATGCGAGAGGGGGAGTGCAAACTCTCTTGTTCTTGGCAAACGCTTCAATTGTTTGTCCTGTTGTGGAAATTGTAAGGAGTGCATCTTTAAAAAATTTGGCACGAAGTTGAAGCTCCCTTTCTTCTTGTTTCTTCAAACGAGTTTTTCTGTGCCGGCACAGATGATGACCTCATTTCTGTCCATTCATACGGCAGAAAAGGATATCCGTCGAAGGGAGGAAGAGCAGGAGAAGAACCTCTTGCTCTTTATTTCATCGGAACGCGCACCGCGGGTGGCGGCGATCTGGATATTCGCTTACGGTTCATTGCCTTTTAAAGATGCGTTTTTCGGTGTGTTTTTTTTTAATCCTTCCATCTCGTTGCTGTTGAATTGGGGTTTTTAAATCCACGGTTTGGTCTTGTTTTTATACCGGGTCTTTAATCGCTTCATCGCTCTCTACACGCAACCGAGGAATGGGTAGAGGGTGCATGTCTGAAGAGAAGGATATTTAAGTCCCTCTTTTAAAAGCAGGATCTTGTGCGCCGATACACACGAAAACAATGAATACTGCGGCACAGTGCAACGAAAAAAAGAGGATGAATTCCTTTTTTCACGACACCAATAAATCATCGTGTTCCGATTGTGCTGTACGGTGCGATTCTTTTCGCATTCCTCGACAATCGCGCACCTCCCGTGGTGTTTTCCAACCAGGAGGATAATGCCGATAATAAACCACCTTCGCTTTCGAATGTGGCACTCCCTTTAATGGCAGGACATCTCATTCCGCGCGCCTATTTATTTAGTGTTAATGTCTTCTTTTTCTTCATTATTTCTTGTACTTATCCTCCAAACGAGGTGGCCCGAAGCGCCGCGCGTTGCATTGATCTGACAGCTTCTTCCGGGTGCCTGTTTTGGTGATGATAAAAATGGTCCTTTTTACGTTGTGTAATTCTTTTTTCATTCGTTCCTTACCGCGCACGGTTGCATAATGAGGGGGTGTGGTGGGCGCTAAATGATGATTTATGCAAAACGACGCTAAGTTGTGGGCGGGCTGGTCGGGGGCTGGTCGATCGCAATTGCGTTGACAATTGAATTTAGCGATATCGTTCTACAAGAACCTGTTCGATGGGCAGTTGCTCTCGATATTATGATTTTATTTCGTCTCAGCCCAATGTCCTCTTTGTTCCTACTGCTTACATGCAACGTAACTTTTTTATTCGTGTTGTTTTCTCTGGTTCTTGCACACGAGAGTCGCCCGCAGGGAAAAATTAATCTCATTTGCATATTGATTGAATTCGTTTCGGTGGACCGCTTCTAATAAAGGCGCGTTTCCCTGTTGTTTACGGGGGGCTGGGATTCTAGAATTGGATTGTTCTCCAGCGCACGCTGCATATCGGGGGTTTTGTTGACGATTTGTTCTTTCACCTCCCGCCGAACACGGCAGCATAATTGGCAGAGCGAGGTGGAAAATGAACCAAAAACGATACTACCGATTGTGGTGATATTGGAACATTATTCCTAAATTTGAAAATTTTGTTGAAATTGTCAAAAATGTTGCAAATACATCCGAGAAGTTCTCCGTTTGCCTATAGTGCAATTTTTAGCTTGCGAAAAAACGCAGGTGGCTATAGCAAACTTCTATCACAGATAACGACAAACTAATCCCATTACAAGATCTTCCTTTGACCCCCTTTAGGGGGATACGTCCGGATACGATCGACTGCAACGACATTTTGAATGTAATGGATGCTGCATTTTTTTCTGGAGGGCGAGTTACGAGAAACTTTCTCCAAAGGACAACCGTCCGACTAGACCAACTCTCAGGATGCATCGTCTAACCTCCCGGACCCGTTGCTATAGGGTTGATTGTTTGGAATGCGTATGCAAATGCGCCGTCTCTCGTCGCCGTCGTCGTTGTCCCGCGGCCAATATTGGACGAACTTTGCACACAGGAGCAAGTTGTTTTTTGTTGTCGTTTTTTTGACTATCGTTGGTTCGCATGCTAAAACAATACAACGGTGTGCAGTGTGTGCTCTGCTGTTTTCGTTTTTTTTTCATTTTGTTCAGTAAATTTACCTCCAATACATCAAGCTTTGTGTGGAGGGTGTGTTGAAGGCACCGTTTTGTGGGGTGTGAATAATGGCAGTACTCGAGTGCTTCGATGCAATATTGGCCCGCTTCTGTGAACAGCGCGCCACTAAAAAGTGCCAAAAACAGCGTGTCGGTATGATAATGAGCTAGGTGTTTTTTTGTTGGTAAAATGCGTTTGACACTAGGTTGAACAAAAACCGTGGAATATGCATTAAAGTATAAGCGCAGGTGTGCGCCACACCACCACCAATACCACCACCGTGTTTCGTCTGGGTTCTGACGACCCAGAGTGGTTTGGACATGTTAGATAACCTTGAAGATTTGGAGCACCGTTTCCGCGGTTGAGTCGGCATGGGGTTATTCAGTTTTTTGTAGAGCTAAAAAAATTTTCACTTGCTATCTCAAAATAATCTAGAAAATGAGTACAATACTTATGCAATATTATAAATATATCAAAGGAACATGCTCTATGCTAGAATTATTAGAGAACTAATGTTCTACAGATATTGAATTGACGACGTTGGATCCTATCCACACTCAGGACCAAATGTGGAGATCTATCTGAGAGGTCTATTCTTATGATCTTATGTGCTATTGATTCTGGAATTGTTTTGGAAATAGTTCTAAATCCATGGGTATTTTTAACAGGACTAGAATAATATGCTTATTAATTGTAATTGTAGTTGAATGTGAAAAATGCCTGAAGAACATGAAGAAATTATATCCCCAAGTTCCTAACTCACAATAGATCGCAGTATTTGTAATTCAAAGTTAAACGAATTTCAACACCAACTCTTTGTCTCGTTCTTCTATTGAAGAACCGGCATAAAATCGGGTGAGGTAAAAATGTTTTACATACCTACTGACCTCGAAACCGTATTCTATTTTGCATGCGACCAAAGCTAACCCCCCGGGCCGAAATTAAGCACCATCAGCCCAGGTACCGTCGTGGAAACGCACATTTTTAACGCTTCGGTTAACTCGCACCTCCCATAAGAGAGTCACCCTCATGCCACAGCCCATTCCGTTCTCCGATGGTTTTCATGGTGAAGTTTTAACCAGCAACAAAACGTCTTGGTGGTGAAGCGAAACGATTTCCGTCAACTGTCGGAACGGGCGCCGCGAGGTCGACCGTTTCAATCGTAACCCCGTGCTTGACCACATCACCTCCAACACCGAAACGCGCTTGGAAAGGGAAAATCCTTCCAATGAAGAGGGGCATTTGAGAAAACGGTGCAAATTGGCACCACCGGGCCCGGTATATGTGGTGGTGCCATGTTCCGAAGTCATCAAATTTATCACCTGCTGGTGGTGGTTGAAGGTGCTCCGAAAGTTGTTACGCGTTACATGAGCAATTAGTGAAAAACTTTGTCCGGTTCGGATGAGATATGGCTGTGGTCCTCTCACGGACAATAAACCCGTATATGGGATTCACTCGGTTGCACTCGGAACAGGAAATGCATACGTTCTCTTAATTAAGACGTTGAAGGGGGTTCCGCTTATCATGCGAGAGGGGGAGTGCAAACTCTCTTGTTCTTGGCAAACGCTTCAATTGTTTGTCCTGTTGTGGAAATTGTAAGGAGTGCATATTTAAAAAATTTGGCACGAAGTTGAAGCTCCCTTTCTTCTTGTTTCTTCAAACGAGTTTTTCTGTGCCGGCACAGATGATGACCTCATTTCTGTCCATTCATACGGCAGAAAAGGATATCCGTCGAAGGGAGGAAGAGCAGGAGAAGAACCTCTTGCTCTTTATTTCATCGGAACGCGCACCGCGGGTGGCGGCGATCTGGATATTCGCTTACGGTTCATTGCCTTTTAAAGATGCGTTTTTCGGTGTGTTTTTTTTTTTAATCCTTCCATCTCGTTGCTGTTGAATTGGGGTTTTTAAATCCACGGTTTGGTCTTCTTTTTATACCGGGTCTTTAATCGCTTCATCGCTCTCTACACGCAACCGAGGAATGGGTAGAGGGTGCATGTCTGAAGAGAAGGATATTTAAGTCCCTCTTTTAAAAGCAGGATCTTGTGCGCCGATACACACGAAAACAATGAATACTGCGGCACAGTGCAACGAAAAAAAGAGGATGAATTCCTTTTTTCACGACACCAATAAATCATCGTGTTCCGATTGTGCTGTACGGTGCGATTCTTTTCGCATTCCTCGACAATCGCGCACCTCCCGTGGTGTTTTCCAACCAGGAGGATAATGCCGATAATAAACCACCTTCGCTTTCGAATGTGGCACTCCCTTTAATGGCAGGACATCTCATTCCGCGCGCCTATTTATTTAGTGTTAATGTCTTCTTTTTCTTCATTATTCCTTGTACTTATCCTCCAATCGAGGTGGCCCGAAGCGCCGCGCGTTGCATTGATCTGACAGCTTCTTCCGGGTGCCTGTTTTGGTGATGATAAAAATGGTCCTTTTTACGTTGTGTAATTCTTTTTTCATTCGTTCCTTACCGCGCACGGTTGCATAATGAGGGGGTGTGGTGGGCGCTAAATGATGATTTATGCAAAACGACGCTAAAATGTGGGCGGGCTGGTCGATCGCAATTGCGTTGACAATTGAATTCAGCGATATCGTTCTACAAGAACCTGTTCGATGGGCAGTTGCTCTCGATATTATGATTTTATTTCATCCCAGCCCAATGTCCTCTTTGTTCCTACTGCTTACATGCAACGTAACTTTTTTATTCGTGTTGTTTTCTCTGGTTCTTGCACACGAGAGTCGCCCGCAGGGAAAAATTAATCTCATTTGCATATTGATTGAATTCGTTTCGGTGGACCGCTTCTAATAAAGGCGCGTTTCCCTGTTGTTTACGGGGGGCTGGGATTCTAGAATTGGATTGTTCTCCAGCGCACGCTGCATATCGGGGGTTTTGTTGACGATTTGTTCTTTCACCTCCCGCCGAACACGGCAGCATAATTGGCAGAGCGAGGTGGAAAATGGGCCAAAACCGATACTACCGATCGTGGTGATATTGGAACATTAATTCCTATCGAGAGATTTTGTTGAAAATTTGAAAATTTTGTTGAAAATGTCAAAATTGTTGCAAATGCTCTATACATCCGAGAAGTTCTCCGTTTGCCTATATTGCAGTTTTTAGCTTGCGAAAAAACGCAGGTGGCTATAGCAAACTTCTATCACAGATAACGACAAACTAATCCCATTACAAGATCTTCCTTTGACCCCCTTTAGGGGGATACGTCCGGATACGATCGACTGCAACGACATTTTGAATGTAATGGAACCTGCATTTTTTTCTGGAGGGCGAGTTACGAGAAACTTTCTCCAAAGGACAACCGTCCGACTAGACCAACTCTCAGGATGCATCGTCTAACCTCCCGGACCCGTTGCTATAGGGTTGATTGTTTGGAATGCGTATGCAAATGCGCCGTCTCTCGTCGCCGTCGTCGTTGTCCCGCGGCCAATATTGGACGAACTTTGCACACAGGAGCAAGTTGTTTTTTTGTTGTCGTTTTCGCACATGTTTGGTGAAAAACTTTCCCGTCTTCTCGGGGAGGAAAACTTAATGATAGAAAACCCGGTGTAATCAGCGAGGCGCGCAGCAGTAGAGCAGGGGGTTGTGTCTTATGCTTTCGTGCGTTGGCATGACCATATGGAATGCTATTACGGCGCCAATATACTGCCTGCAGCAGGCGACGGCTGCGGAGGAGTTGGTCACGCTGATTGCATAGTGCTGGTGGTGACAGCCAAAATGGGAACCTTCCAGAACCCCTGGTGCACGCAGAGCAGCAGGGATGATATTGGAACGAGCGAAGATGATAATGCCTTAAGATGGTGGGGAAAAGGTGTGCGCTGCGTCAATGCGTCTTGTCGATCCTTTTAAAACCGGTTCCATTGATCGTAACGGAGTAAAGGTTAGTTGTTTTCGTGCCGGTTTCTCGTGGCAATGTTCTTGTTTGTAGCGTGTTGGTGTGCTGGTGAGAAGCAGCAAATGAGGTGCTTAATTCCTTAATCGATACTAGTTGAAACCCGACTAAAACCAGCCAAAATGCTACAATCGAAAAACCAGAGGCGGATGTGAAGGTTACTGAAGTTTATTTTTACAGCTGCCGACGAGACCACCGACCACATCCATGAGATATGTGTGTTGTGGTCGGTGAATCATACAAAGAACGGATTTTTTTAGAAACCAAAAATTGCCTTGGAAAGCCGCCTTTCGCGCGCGCGGCTGCTCTTATAGGGGGAAAGCCCGCGACGCGTGATTTACAACCTGTTTCCCGTCACGGTAATCGCACCGTTGGGGCTGATTTTATGGTCGTCCAGAAAATGACCCAATTTTCTGCTCATCATGTGTGTGCGCGCGCGCATACAGTGCCGCCTAGTATTTAGTTCCATATGTTATGCATAACAATTAAGTTGCCTCGTTTTCTTGAAAAACCAAACACACATATCCCACTTGGCACCGGACAATACAATTTTTGGCAGCGAAACGGCGGTGGGTTGGATTCCTTCAATCATTGTTCTCGGAAGGAGTAGACAAAACTCCCCGGACCGCTGCAAAACTATTGATGGAGGTTCAGGGACGTGATATCGATGGTCCCACCACCACTCGACTGGTGGGGAGCCAGCAGCGAGCGCGATGATCGTGTTCGAAGTGGCCTCAGATAAGCTTAACGAAAGCGGATAGTTTCGTCGAGAGTGGTCTGTGCGCAAACTTCCGCAAACGCGTGTTGGGGTCTCGCGACTCGTGATGTTGGTTGTGGATCTTTAAGTTATAAATCTTGTTTATGGCCAAACTGGCTCTCAGACATAGGGTGTCTAATACTTTCCGCTATCGCGGGGAATTGTAAGATTTCAGGTAGAATCCTAGAGCACACCTGGATTAGGGCTACCTCAAACCGTCGAGGATCCTTTTCGAAAACGGTCACAATCGATGCGCACCTCTGTTCACTCGGTTACGGATAAAGGCTGTAAATCTTTCTTTGTTGTTTCATAATAGCCTGTTTTTCAATTGTTGGAGATACCGGCTACAGCAGCTTAATCGTGTGCTACTCATCCAAAATATCTCTAACATCCTTGACGCGCAGCGATCATTTAGATTGGGTCGTCCGGTCCGTTCGCTATCGATAAGCATCTGCCTCTAATCGGAGGGTAACACGTGTCCGTAAGCAGCAAACCTCCCCGAGAGAGTTTGGCTCCGACTGCAGGCAGATGAGTCGCAGCTGACGGAACGCTTGTCTCTCTGTGGTGGAGACATTAATTTAAAGTATTGCACAATAATGTGGATATATCTATTTCGACCATGATGATGACGCGCTGAGTCTGAGTCGCATCGTGGAGGTCTCCGTTGAGGTGGACTCCCCGACGTGCATAGGAAATGTGCTGCCCGTGTTGCGTGCGTCATTTTCGGAACGCGTCTGCCCATGGTCTGAGAGCTACCCAACCGGGGGCAATAAATATGTTGTCGGTGATCCGAATCGAATGAATACGATCCGGAATGAGATGTTGGTTGTTGTAAGAGTTTTTTGTGCTGGCTGTTAAAAAATCGTCAAACATCGTAGACGTTAAGGATAGCTTCTTTTTTACGGTGGACCTCCCCATGCCCATAAAAGTGGTCCCTCTGTGAGTATTGGGTCTGCTCAGAAAAAGGTGCCCCATTAATGGTGATTTGGGTTAATTTTCATTTGGAATGGTTTTTTTTCCTCGAAAAAAAAGCCGCGTGCGTTTAGACCATCGAGCAGCTAGCTTCTTGACCTTGACGAGCGAATCTTTTAGAGGCTCCAAACGAACCTCCTGGGAACTCTAGCGCCTCTTGTAGATCTTGATAGACGAATTAAAGCAAAAGTGTGTCTGCTTCGACAGCCAGACAACCCATTTATGTTGCGCCGAATGCTCTCTCGCCAAGAAACGCGATTAATATGGGGATCTCATCATGTGTGTGCGCGCGCATAGACTGCCGCCCAGTATTTTGTTCCATATGTTATGCATAACAATTAAGTTGCCTCGTTTCCTTGAAAAACCAAACACACATATCCCACTTGGCACCGGACAATACAATTTTTGGCAGCGAAACGGCGGTGGGTTGGATTCCTTCAATCATTGTTCTCGGAAGGAGTAGACAAAACTCCCCGGACCGCTGCAAAACTATTGATGGAGGTTCAGGGACGTGATATCGATGGTCCCACCACCACTTGACTGGTGGGGAGCCAGCAGCGAGTGCGATGATCGTGTTCGAAGTGGCCTCAGATAAGCTTAACGAAAGCGGATAGTTTCGTCGAGAGTGGTCTGTGCGCAAACTTCCGCAAACGCGTGTTGGGGTCTCGCGACTCGTGATGTTGGTTGTGGATCTTTAAGTTATAAATCTTGTTTATGGCCAAACTGGCTCTCAGACATAGGGTGTCTAATACTTTCCGCTATCGCGGGGAATTGTAAGATTTCAGGTAGAATCCTAGAGCACACCTGGATTAGGGCTACCTCAAACCGTCGAGGATCCTTTTCGAAAACGGTCACAATCGATGCGCACCTCTGTTCACTCGGTTACGGATAAAGGCTGTAAATCTTTCTTTGTTGTTTCATAATAGCCTGTTTTTCAATTGTTGGAGATACCGGCTACAGCAGCTTAATCGTGTGCTACTCATCCAAAATATCTCTAACATCCTTGACGCGCAGCGATCATTTAGATTGGGTCGTCCGGTCCGTTCGCTATCGATAAGCATCTGCCTCTAATCGGAGGGTAACACGTGTCCGTAAGCAGCAAACCTCCCCGAGAGAGTTTGGCTCCGACTGCATGCAGATGAGTCGCAGCTGACGGAACGCTTGTCTCTCCGTGGTGGAGACATTAATTTAAAGTATTGCACAATAATGTGGATATATCTATTTCGACCATGATGATGACGCGCTGAGTCTGAGTCGCATCGTGGAGGTCTCCGTTGAGGTGGACTCCCCGACGTGCATAGGAAATGTGCTGCCCGTGTTGCGTGCGTCATTTTCGGAACGCGTCTGCCCATGGTCTGAGAGCTACCCAACCGGGGGCAATAAATATGTTGTCGGTGATCCGAATCGAATGAATACGATCCGGAATGAGATGTTGGTTGTTGTAAGAGTTTTTTGTGCTGGCTGTTAAAAAATCGTCAAACATCGTAGACGTTAAGGATAGCTTCTTTTTTACGGTGGACCTCCCCATGCCCATAAAAGTGGTCCCTCTGTGAGTATTGGGTCTGCTCAGAAAAAGGTGCCCCATTAATGGTGATTTGGGTTAATTTTCATTTGGAATGGTTTTTTTTCCTCGAAAAAAAAGCCGCGTGCGTTTAGACCATCGAGCAGCTAGCTTCTTGACCTTGACGGGCGAATCTTTTAGAGGCTCCAAACGAACCTCCTGGGAACTCTAGCGTCCCAGGTTGTGTGTGTGTGTGTGCACGTTGATGACGAAGATGTTGATGATGGTGATGATGGTTGGGTCTCCCTCTGCTTCTGCCTGTGGTCGTGGCACACTCGCGTTCCATTCCGTTTGCGTGGGGTGGTGTGGCTGTCGGGTGGCCAGTTGATTTCTTCGCTCGCTGGTGCTCTTTCGATTTCGCGTCTTGCCCCAGAGCGGGTGTCTGCGTGTGTATGGGGTGTTTTCTTCCTCTTTTGATTGTCGGTAGGGGTGATGGTGGCGTCAAAAGTAAACGCGAAAACAACGTTCCCCATTCACATCCGAGTTGGTTCGGGCGGATTTATGTGTGTACATTAAACGTTGGAGACGCGGAGGAGGCAGGCGCGTGTTTGATGAGGGATGGATGTGGTTTTTGTTTTGCTTTTTTATGCAGCACCAGGCACATTTTTTGTGGCATTCTGTTCCACCTCTCTCTCTCTCTCTCTTCTCTCTCTATTCATCTCATTACTGCCAACGTGCAGACCACCATTCCCGGATTCACACACTACCTCCAAATGCGTGTAGCGTAAATATTTTTAACCTGCTTTGCTTTGGCCTTTTATTGCCCATGCATAAATCCACGCCGAAATGGAAATGGAGGAGGGTACAGAATATATGTACGAAAAAACAGATTAGATAATACGCGATTTGTGCGCGTCCTCCTTTCTGCGTTGTTCGCCCGTCCAGACGGAATTTCGGACGATCTTGTTGCATTCCTTGAATTATGTGTTTCCGCGCGCCGCCGGTTGTGTGAGATGGATGTTGTGAAGGGTTTTTGCGCGGCTTGAACAAAATTATTACAGATTTTCGCTTTCACCTTCTTTCGGTGCACGTCAGTGTGTGTGTTGCAGTGCCGTAAAAGGCGCTGTTAATGAATTCCCGTCACGTCCGCGAAACACGTGGGGGTGGCGGCTGGCGGGCATGCCGAATATCAAGAAAGAGGAAATCACGATTTGTTCCAGGTTTAGGCACGTCACTTGACTTTCCATGGACGTTCGACTGGATTGAGCGAAATATTTCTACACCCGTATGCGTGAGCGTTGAATGGGAGAGATGGTAGTGTTGGGTGATCTTTTAGTCGCCTGTTTGTCGAGATCATGATGAGAAAAGGGAATCACCTCCGGACAGAAGGTGCGCCGTAGAGGTTCACATTCTAGCATCAGAAGGCAATGTGTGTCCGTGTCTAGCCTAATACTCGACAACGCGCTCGTACTTGGAATATCTGATCGTCTTCTAGTCTGAAGACGGGAGGTGGCCGGGTAGAAGATAAGCATCGTCGGGCTGGTGTCGTTCCTTTCTTCCTCCTTCTTAGCGCTGTTTGTGCGAATAGTTAACCTTGAACATACACACCGGCGACCAGCGTGTAGCGTATTATTCTCCTTTTTTTTCTCCGGCTCACCCATCCCTACCTAGAGCTAATCGATCTTTCGGCGTTGAAAATAAACAAAACAAACCGCTCTACAGTTGGTTATTAGAGTAGTGGTAGTAGTAGTGTTCGTTGCGCGTACGCTTCTCCGGCGAGGTAAACACATCCACGCCTTGTTCTTCTTTGGCCGGTTTCGTTTTTCCAAATATGTCTCACATGTCCACTCTAATGGCTTCGCCAAACTGGCAAAACAACAACCCAACACACAGATACTGCCGATGAATCACGCGAACGTTTTTTTTTGTTGTTGCTTGCTCTTGCCCCGATCTGTTGGAGGCAGAGACACGGCTTATGCAATAGTGGTGCATGGTGCCCTTGGCTAACTATTTCGATTTCCCTTGAACCCGAACTCGAACTTTGGTCGTTGTTGATGGTAAAGTTTTGCAATATTGTCGCTCGGAAGTTTTTTTCAATAGCGGCCAGATGGAATTTCTCGACCGGTTTTGGAAAATGTTCGAATTGAAGAATTGACCTTACAGAAGTTGCGTTGAAAAGTGTTAGCTATACACTTTGGAACATAGAGACAGCTAAGCCTTTCTGAAATGACACCCTCGCTAGTTAGGAAAGTTTAATGTCGTTGAGATGCACTTTTCCTCCTTCTTTTTACTTTCAATACATTTTTTTCTCCCTGTGATGGAACTCTCCCTAATCTGCTCATGGTGTACAAAGACCAACATTTGCTAACCTTCAATTTTGTTTCTCAACTCTTCAAAAACTAAACGCTAAGTTCTTATCTTGTTAAACTGTCTTTGGAGACTGTATATCAATGTTCTTTCTACTAAATTTAAGTTGGGTCTTCTTGAAGAAAGCATAACCAAACACCATGGCGCTACGATTGTGGGAATACGGCAGGTTTTGAAAAGAGAAAACGATGTTCTTTTCTGAATGTTCAATAAAAAAACGAAACACCTTGCAATTGCATTCGCGAAACAGCACACGCGAAAATTAATGTTACGACTTTGGTTTGTGGCGATTGACACAGCCACAGCCTGAGTTTGCCAACACCACCCCGAACACTATCACGTTCCCGGGACTCACATGTCAAGGTTTTGCATTACTTTTCGACGGGTTTCTGGATCCAACGTTGGGCGGCGTCATCGCCGAGAATTCATCGGCAATTCGTCGGTGCCGAAACTCGAGAAGCGGATCGGCTGTTCTGGTTTGTACACGTTTTGGGAGGTTTTTTATTCGTTGCACTACCACAATAAGATCCGCGATAAGAGCAACTCCACTCCACAGAGACATCCAAACCATAGCACGCACACACTGCATTTGGGGTTCGATTGTGTCGCGGTTTCGCTTGGGTGTGCGGTTTATTTGATTCTTTTTGAAGCTCAATTCGGTGGCGTCATTCCCACAGAGGCGAGAGCCGAGAGGTCTGTGTGGAGGGCAAATAAAGAAACGAGGAAAAAAAGCGACACGGTACTTCGTCTTATCATTGTTTATTTACTTACGCCGCGAGCGTGTCAGACAGCGGGGTTGGTTCTTTTGGTTACTTGCTGGCTGAGAAGGGTTTATCCTGGGCCGCGTGATATCGTGTTGCACACGATCGCATAAATTCGATCAGTTTCGTCGCCATATCCGCATGCGAAAACGAGACTTTGTGAATGTCACGATTTGTTGTACAATTTCCACCCGATTCTATTTTGGTTATAACTGCGGCGACCAATGAGAAATGAACGTTCTTATCAATATTTGTTTCCATCATCGATTGTTCGGGGTTTGTGTGTTGGCTTGTTCTATGCAAATATGTTCTTCATGCGTTCTCTTCTTTGCTTCCACAGAGCCACATCTGGTGCGAACGGGATCTTCTCGCGCCGTTTGGACTTCTCATCGTTCAACGTACTGCAGCGTCAGCGGATAAACTCCTACTCGATAAAGGTAAGTGACGTAGATCGATCGATCGTGGTCGCGTTTATAAGATCATATTGCTCGCAGTGTGCTCAAAGCGGGCGCGCGCGGTACATTGCCTTTATTGTGGTTATGTCATTTGTCAGAACGCTTGAAACGTTTGAAATGAATCCCCATATCATTAGGATGGGCTCTCGTAGTGCGTCCATTTAACGGCGCTCGATGCGGTTACAATCAATCGCATCTTCGGCTTGATTACACTTCCCGGAAACTACACGAGCGTGCATTAATAAAGCGCATTGATTATCGCGTCTATCACCTACTCATTCGCACGTTTTTGCAGCCCCGCACAGTCATGCACGGTCGCAGCGACGGAAAACGTGTCTTGGCAAACAAATGACTCCATTGGCAGTTTGTCAAGTTAGTGCGAGGTGTGTTAGTTCGCAGGAAAGCAAATGACTCTTGCTTGCGCTTCACGTTGCATGGGACGGCTCTCAGCTTCCATCCACACACCGTGTGCTCTGAGCAGGGAGATGCAAATTGTGAGTAACTGACCAACCACAATACAAACACCACACGCGGAACCTGCCAAACGCATTGAATTCTATTTCTCGACAAGTGACAAAACGCTCAGGAGCGAGATCCCATCGGGGGGGAATGCGTCAGCAGTGACCGATCGCGGGAGTTACAGCTTTTTAGGTTAGGTACATTCTATCCAAATCGGTTGGCCCAGTGCCAACCGCGCAGTTCACGTTTTTACTACCTCCCGACGTCTAGGAGCAGTTGTAGTTCCGCATTTGCTGGGGCACTGTTGCATTCCGCGTCGTCCGTGGCACGATGACGTCGCCGTTTGACGACGACCTGCTCTCGAACCTCCCTAATGAGTGACAGTCACGTTTCGCATGTATGTACTGGCTCTTAAAACCGCAAAACCGTAACATTGTTGTCGCGTGTGTATGGCAGGCGAAACTGGTTTTAGAGACTGGAAATGGGGGAAAAAATCGTCGTGAAAATTTCGTTTCATTGGGAGTGTTAAAAACTCGTTTAATGGAAGCTACTTGCTCCACGCCCCGATCTCTGGTGCCTCATGGCGCTGCCGGGGATAGAGGAAGGGCGGAATATGATGGTGATTTATGTGCAAATTTATTGGCCGAATATAATGTCAATATTAAGTAATCACGCGCGCGCACGCATATGCACGCCGGATTTCAAAAGCCATCTGTCTCTGACCTCGTTGGTACGTTATTTCTGGTGGTGGGCTGCCGTTGACAAGTTGTCACCGCGCTGCGGTCTTGAGTAACGATTGCGCGTCATGCGATGATGGGGCGTCGGTACGGTGTGCTGGTGCTGGTGGTGGTGGTGGTGGTGTTGGTGGTACCCCGAAGACGAAGATGAGAACGCGTGCACACACACACACACACACACACACACA
>KZ072553.1:71636-123225 GCA_002091845.1 Anopheles cracens
AAAAAAAAGCCGCGTGCGTTTAGACCATCGAGCAGCTAGCTTCTTGACCTTGACGAGCGAATCTTTTAGAGGCTCCAAACGAACCTCCTGGGAACTCTAGCGCCTCTTGTAGATCTTGATAGACGAATTAAAGCAAACAATCGTGCCGGATTCAACTAGTCATGGACGTGCGAGCGCGCGCGCAGCTGCGTTTCGCTAAACTCGCGGTTCACAAGCCGTAAAATATATGGTGCGATCTTCGGTAAGTTTTTTTTGCGGGTCTCTCTGAGCCAAGTCTCATCCGGTCGTGCGGCGTTTGAAATGGTTCTTGAACGGCAGGGATTGGCAATTAAAATTCAACGCCAAATCGAAACGACCCATTCGTGGTCGGCCATTCGTCTACGATCACAGCACACATCGGCAAACTCCTCCAAGCCAACTGTGTAATTGCTCACAAACTACTCCGCCTCCACGCGGTTCCGTATGTTCGTTCCGCCAGAATGGATGACAAATGGGTGATTGAATGTTTACCCGCGTGTCAAAGCGATGCGATGACGCCGTGTGCTGCTCGCGGTCGTTCCAGTTCCAGGAGCGTTAGCTAAACAGATAAATTTCCTGACCACCTTCAAGCGAAGTTTGCGCGTTTGTGCGGAGGTGTCCAGACACGACCGACGACATTGCTGATGAACTAGTCGCCTAGTTCTTGGCAACGTCGCGAAAGCAGACAACTCGGTAGTACGTAGTTTAATAGTTCACTTTCCACACTGTGAAACGACGGAGCGAGGTGGTGTCGTGTCACCCTTGTAAAAGGGCGTTATTGGCATCCTACTCATGCACTTGAGCAACAGATCAACAAACGCCAGCGTGAGCCCAGCAACCCCATGAGAGTACACAGACACTAAGCTTCTGCTATCCGTGGTGTACCTGGGCCGTTGGGACAGAAATGGAAAGGCTTCGATGGCGTTTACCTTCTATTGTGCTGTTACGCCATTCTCGTAGACACGGGAAGCGCCTACTTCGCCCATCCATGCGATGTTGCGTTCTCGTTAGAATGGTTTAGGTAGTGGCAGGTTTTGACATCCGTGGGGACAGACTCGTACCACGTTCCTCCCAGTCGCTGGCAACAATGTATCCGCGATGATTGATTATCCAACCACGACCCAGACATGCCGCGCTAGACAGTCATTGCCGGCATTAGTAGCAGCTGGGTAGCAATCGATACCGCTTTTCTGGCTGGAGCTTTACCGTCGCTCCGGCAATGATTGGCAAAAGTTCGATCTTTTGCGGTAGTGTTGCTGCTGCTGGCTGTCCGCTTCCTTGCCAATGATTAATTGCCTCATCGCGTTTCGGTCAGTCACTGTCTGCTGCAGATGCACAAGAAGTGGCGTTTATCTGTGGCAAAACTCACAGCAGCATGCAACGACGCAATCGATAATGCAATAAAGTGTGCTCCGTTCCTACTAACGCCACGAGAAACCCGGTGTCTCGTAGAGCGATATATAATTAGCGTCGGAATGCCCGTTTGTTTGTTTGTTGGCAGCCAATGAAAGAACTCGGCCTGTTGTGCGTGTGGAATGTAGTGTCTATTTTTGCGTACGATCCAAGCAAATCGAGAATGCGGGAAGAGTCCGTGATGGAAGACACGGAGCAACGGAGACGAGCTGTCCCGTGTTTTATTGCTGAACACACTCCCCACAAGACTTGCCGGAGATGATGCGATGGTGCGACCAATAAGGAGAAGCGCTGCTCTGGACCATCTCTGGATCATCTCGATTGGGCGGGAGTTGGCTTTGGATCTCTTTCATGGCTATTGCTGCGTTACACTTATGATTTATATCGTCAAATTATCTCCCCGGCAAGAAGATCTCTCTCTGACGCCTCCCCCAGAGAAGAGCCCGCGTGAAGGTGATTATTTCCAAGGTCAAGTATGCTAGCGGAAGCGTCTTCAGTGGGCCGGTACGTTGAAAGGATGTTGGACGTTTGAAATTCGACCACATTCAGCGTACATGCAGCGAAATCTGTTTCCCACGAGCCATTCTTACGCTGCTTGAAGCGGCATCATCTGTCATTGAAACCAGCTTACAGTAGAACACGAAATGTCACGCGCTGGTTCTGCTGTTGGCCGCGCACGGCTCAGCAGCGTAGTCGAATCGGATTCGATGCGCGCATTCGAAGTCTGTTTTTGGGGGAATTTCCAATCCGACTAGTTTTTGTGCTACTCGTGTTGTTGTTGTGCTGCGTTTGGTTCGCCTCCGTAATCTGACTGATCAGTTTGGTATTTTGATCACTCCGAGAGTGTGCTGACATTTACAGCAGCGCATGACCTTGCATTCATTTATTTCGCAGCGCGATAATACTTCGGTGCTTCGCAATTTCGCACTCCAAAAATGGTCCGCACACTGGAAGCCGTGTCAGATATTGCAAAGTTATTTGTTAAAGATGGAATCAAAATTCTCTTAACAATTATTACGATCGCCCGTTGGGTTGTTTGTAATCGATTAAGTAATCGCAGGAATGTTTGCGTGTGCTCCCCGTGCGCCGCCCCCCGTGAGCAGGTCGTGTTTATATCGTGCCCCTTCTTCGCGACTTCAGGGTCTCTCCACTGCTCGTTGTGGTTATGTTGAGCAGATCTTGCCTTTGCCGGCGTCGGAAATGTATGCCAGCCGCGCGCACCGTTTGGTGTGTGGTGTTCGTGATGTTGGTTTGCTTATTTTGGAATCAAACACCAACTTATGCCATTACCACCACCACCAACACACAACCACACAACATCCAACCGTTTCTTCTTCTTCGGTGCGGCACTCTCAATGTCAAGGTTAAAAAGTGCTGAGCAGTTGCGCTATGCTGTCAATGCGCGCCCGAGGTTGTGTGTGTGTGTGTGCACGTTGATGACGAAGATGTTGATGATGGTGATGATGGTTGGGTCTCCCTCTGCTTCTGCCTGTGGTCGTGGCACACTCGCGTTCCATTCCGTTTGCGTGGGGTGGTGTGGCTGTCGGGTGGCCAGTTGATTTCTTCGCTCGCTGGTGCTCTTTCCATTTCGCGTCTTGCCCCAGAGCGGGTGTCTGCGCGTGTATGGGGTGTTTTCTTCCTCTTTTTATTGTCGGTAGGGGTGATGGTGGCGTCAAAAGTAAACGCGAAAACAACGTTCCCCATTCACATCCGAGTTGGTTCGGGCGGATTTATGTGTGTACATTAAACGTTGGAGACGCGGAGGAGGCAGGCGCGTGTTTGATGAGGGATGGATGTGGTTTTTGTTTTGCTTTTTTATGCAGCACCAGGCACATTTTTTGTGGCATTCTGTTCCACCTCTCTCTCTCTCTCTCTTCTCTCTCTATTCATCTCATTACTGCCAACGTGCAGACCACCATTCCCGGATTCACACACTACCTCCAAATGCGTGTAGCGTAAATATTTTTAACCTGCTTTGCTTTGGCCTTTTATTGCCCATGCATAAATCCACGCCGAAATGGAAATGGAGGAGGGTACAGAATATATGTACGAAAAAACAGATTAGATAATACGCGATTTGTGCGCGTCCTCCTTTCTGCGTTGTTCGCCCGTCCAGACGGAATTTCGGACGATCTTGTTGCATTCCTTGAATTATGTGTTTCCGCGCGCCGCCGGTTGTGTGAGATGGATGTTGTGAAGGGTTTTTGCGCGGCTTGAACAAAATTATTACAGATTTTCGCTTTCACCTTCTTTCGGTGCACGTCAGTGTGTGTGTTGCAGTGCCGTAAAAGGCGCTGTTAATGAATTCCCGTCACGTCCGCGAAACACGTGGGGGTGGCGGCTGGCGGGCATGCCGAATATCAAGAAAGAGGAAATCACGATTTGTTCCGAAAGAGCACCAGCGAGCGAAGAAATCAACTGGCCACCCGACAGCCACACCACCCCACGCAAACGGAATGGAACGCGAGTGTGCCACGACCACAGGCAGAAGCAGAGGGAGACCCAACCATCATCACCATCATCAACATCTTCGTCATCAACGTGCACACACACACACACAACCTCGGGCGCGCATTGACAGCATAGCGCAACTGCCCTTCTGATGCTAGAATGTGAACCTCTACGGCGCACCTTCTGTCCGGAGGTGATTCCCTTTTCTCATCATGATCTCGACAAACAGGCGACTAAAAGATCACCCAACACTACCATCTCTCCCATTCAACGCTCACGCATACGGGTGTAGAAATATTTCGCTCAATCCAGTCGAACGTCCATGGAAAGTCAAGTGACGTGCCTAAACCTGGAACAAATCGTGATTTCCTCTTTCTTGATATTCGGCATGCCCGCCAGCCGCCACCCCCACGTGTTTCGCGGACGTGACGGGAATTCATTAACAGCGCCTTTTACGGCACTGAAACACACACACTGACGTGCACCGAAAGAAGGTGAAAGCGAAAATCTGTAATAATTTTGTTCAAGCCGCGCAAAAACCCTTCACAACATCCATCTCACACAACCGGCGGCGCGCGGAAACACATAATTCAAGGAATGCAACAAGATCGTCCGAAATTCCGTCTGGACGGGCGAACAAC
Organism: Anopheles cracens; assembly: GCA_002091845.1. NCBI lineage: Eukaryota > Metazoa > Arthropoda > Insecta > Diptera > Culicidae > Anopheles > Anopheles cracens. The sequence goes on from KZ072553.1 coordinate 76,160, forward strand.
GCAGAAAGGAGGACGCGCACAAATCGTGTATTATCTAATCTGTTTTTTCGTACATATATTCTGTACCCTCCTCCATTTCCATTTCGGCGTGGATTTATGCATGGGCAATAAAAGGCCAAAGCAAAGCAGGTTAAAAATATTGACGCTACACGCATTTGGAGGTAGTGTGTGAATCCGGGAATGGTGGTCTGCACGTTGGCAGTAATGAGATGAATAGAGAGAGAAGAGAGAAAGAGAGAGAGGTGGAACAGAATGCCACAAAAAAAGTGCCTGGTGCTGCATAAAAAAGCAAAACAAAAACCACATCCATCCCTCATCAAACACGCGCTCTGCCTCCTCCGCGTCTCCAACGTTTAATGTACACACATAAATCCGCCCGAACCAACTCGGATGTGAATGGGGAACGTTGTTTTCGCGTTTACTTTTGACGCCACCATCACCCCTACCGACAATAAAAAGAGGAAGAAAACACCCCATACACACGCAGACACCCGCTCTGGGGCAAGACGCGAAATCGAAAGAGACGAAACCGGCCAAAGAAGAACAAGGCGTGGATGTGTTTACCTCGCCGGAGAAGCGTACGCGCAACGAACACTACTACTACTACTACTCCAATAACCAACTGTAGAGCGGTTTGTTTTGTTTATTTTCAACGCCGAAAGATCGATTAGCTCTAGGTAGGGATGGGTGAGCCGGAGAAAAAAAAGGAGAATAATACGCTACACGCTGGTCGCCGGTGTGTATGTTCAAGGTTAACTATTCGCACAAACAGCGCTAAGAAGGAGGAAGAAAGGAACGACACCAGCCCGACGATGCTTATCTTCTACCCGGCCACCTCCCGTCTTCAGACTAGAAGACGATCAGATATTCCAAGTACGAGCGCGTTGTCGAGTATTAGGCTAGACACGGACACACATTGCCGTTTGGATGTCTCTGTGGAGTGGAGTTGCTCTTATCGCGGATCTTATTGTGGTAGTGCAACGAATAAAAAACCTCCCAAAACGTGTACAAACCAGAACAGCCGATCCGCTTCTCGAGTTTCGGCACCGACGAATTGCCGATGAATTCTCGGCGATGACGCCGCCCAACGTTGGATCCAGAAACCCGTCGAAAAGTAATGCAAAACCTTGACATGTGAGTCCCGGGAACGTGATAGTGTTCGGGGTGGTGTTGGCAAACTCAGGCTGTGGCTGTGTCAATCGCCACAAACCAAAGTCGTAACATTAATTTTCGCGTGTGCTGTTTCGCGAATGCAATTGCAAGGTGTTTCGTTTTTTTATTGAACATTCAGAAAAGAACATCGTTTTCTCTTTTCAAAACCTGCCGTATTCCCACAATCGTAGCGCCATGGTGTTTGGTTATGCTTTCTTCAAGAATACCCAACTTAAATTTAGTAGCAAGAACATTGATATACAGTCTCCAAACACAGTTTAACAAGATAAGAACTTAGCGTTTAGTTTTTGAAGAGTTGAGAAACAAAATTGAAGGTTAGCAAATGTTAGTCTTTGTACACCATGAGCTGATTAGGGAGAGTTCCATCACAGGGAGAAAAAATTGTATTGAAAGTAAAAAGAAGGAGGAAAAGTGCATCTCAACGACATTAAACTTTCCTAACTAGCGAGGGTGTCATTTCAGAATCCATTTCTGTCCCAACGGCCCAGGTACACCACGGATAGCAGAAGCTTAGTGTCTGTGTACTCTCATGGGGTTGCTGGGCTCACGCTGGCGTTTGTTGATCTGTTGCTCAAGTGCATGAGTAGGATGCCAATAACGCCCTTTTACAAGGGTGACACGACACCACCTCGCTCCGTCGTTTCACAGTGTGGAAAGTGAACTATTAAACTACGTACTACCGAGTTGTCTGCTTTCGCGACGTTGCCAAGAACTAGGCGACTAGTTCATCAGCAATGTCGTCGGTCGTGTCTGGACACCTCCGCACAAACGCGCAAACTTCGCTTGAAAGTGGTCAGGAAATTTATCTGTTTAGCTAACGCTCCTGGAACTGGAACGACCGCGAGCAGCACACGGCGTCATCGCATCGCTTTGACACGCGGGTAAACATTCAATCACCCATTTGTCATCCATTCTGGCGGAACGAACATACGGAACCGCGTGGAGGCGGAGTAGTTTGTGAGCAATTACACAGTTGGCTTGGAGGAGTTTGCCGATGTGTGCTGTGATCGTAGACGAATGGCCGACCACGAATGGGTCGTTTCGATTTGGCGTTGAATTTTAATTGCCAATCCCTGCCGTTCAAGAACCATTTCAAACGCCGCACGACCGGATGAGACTTGGCTCAGAGAGACCCGCAAAAAAAACTTACCGAAGATCGCACCATATATTTTACGGCTTGTGAACCGCGAGTTTAGCGAAACGCAGCTGCGCGCGCGCTCGCACGTCCATGACTAGTTGAATCCGGCACGATTGTTTGCTTTAATTCGTCTATCAAGATCTACAAGAGGCGCTAGAGTTCCCAGGAGGTTCGTTTGGAGCCTCTAAAAGATTCGCCCGTCAAGGTCAAGAAGCTAGCTGCTCGATGGTCTAAACGCACGCGGCTTTTTTTTTCGAGGAAAAAAAACCATTCCAAATGAAAATTAACCCAAATCACCATTAATGGGGCACCTTTTTCTGAGCAGACCCAATACTCACAGAGGGACCACTTTTATGGGCATGGGGAGGTCCACCGTAAAAAAAGAAGCTATCCTTAACGTCTACGATGTTTGACGATTTTTTAACAGCCAGCACAAAAAAACTCTTACAACAACCAACATCTCATTCCGGATCGTATTCATTCGATTCGGATCACCGACAACATATTTATTGCCCCCGGTTGGGTAGCTCTCAGACCATGGGCAGACGCGTTCCGAAAATGACGCACGCAACACGGGCAGCACATTTCCTATGCACGTCGGGGAGTCCACCTCAACGGAGACCTCCACGATGCGACTCAGACTCAGCGCGTCATCATCATGGTCGAAATAGATATATCCACATTATTGTGCAATACTTTAAATTAATGTCTCCACCACGGAGAGACAAGCGTTCCGTCAGCTGCGACTCATCTGCATGCAGTCGGAGCCAAACTCTCTCGGGGAGGTTTGCTGCTTACGGACACGTGTTACCCTCCGATTAGAGGCAGATGCTTATCGATAGCGAACGGACCGGACGACCCAATCTAAATGATCGCTGCGCGTCAAGGATGTTAGAGATATTTTGGATGAGTAGCACACGATTAAGCTGCTGTAGCCGGTATCTCCAACAATTGAAAAACAGGCTATTATGAAACAACAAAGAAAGATTTACAGCCTTTATCCGTAACCGAATGAACAGAGGTGCGCATCGATTGTGACCGTTTTCGAAAAGGATCCTCGACGGTTTGAGATAGCCCTAATCCAGGTGTGCTCTAGGATTCTACCTGAAATCTTACAATTCCCCGCGATAGCGGAAAGTATTAGACACCCTATGTCTGAGAGCCAGTTTGGCCATAAACAAGATTTATAACTTAAAGATCCACAACCAACATCACGAGTCGCGAGACCCCAACACGCGTTTGCGGAAGTTTGCGCACAGACCACTCTCGACGAAACTATCCGCTTTCGTTAAGCTTATCTGAGGCCACTTCGAACACGATCATCGCACTCGCTGCTGGCTCCCCACCAGTCAAGTGGTGGTGGGACCATCGATATCACGTCCCTGAACCTCCATCAATAGTTTTGCAGCGGTCCGGGGAGTTTTGTCTACTCCTAGCACGTGGCGCATGAATCTTTACCGCTTGTCCGGTATTCCGATGGCAACAATGAGTCGCATTCATGAGACGCCAGAGCGCCAGAGGAGCGCGCTAACTCATTCATATCAATCATGCCCGATCGTCGTTAACTGGAGTGGCTGCAAGATGCAGCTGCACATACAAGCACGGTGCGCGGCGCGTCGTTCTGCTTCTCTAGCTCCTAAACGCCGCTCTGAATCTTATCGAAGGGTGGTGGTCCCAACACTGGCTCTTTAAAAGTGACTTTAAACAACGCGTAAACACAACTTTCGCTAGGGGTGCGCTTATCCTCCTCAGTGGCGAACCAATGTGATTCAACTACACGAGCACGGACATCTTGTTCTGGAAATGAAAAAAACACCGTTCCGTTTCCGTTTGCCCAGTGCAACAAAGGACCCTAAAATTTCACCCCCGGCCCGCTCACACCACCCAAGACCGGCTATCCTGACCTGAGGGGGAGAGGTCGGAACATGGACGGGAATTTATCACGCTCTAATTACCGATTCCCAACACCCCGCCCACCTGCGAGCGCCTGAGACCTCTTCGGGCGGTGCGAGTTCTTCATCCGTGAAAAAAAGAAAGGCCCGAAACGCCTGAAAGGCGTACGGAACTCCACCGGACCACAAGGACACCCCACCTATCTCAGGGCACGAGTCAACGCGAAGCACGATCTCATAGTGGTTTCGTAAATGCCAACACACCAGAAAATTGGGTCATTTTCTGGACGACCATAAAATCAGCCCCAACGGTGCGATTACCGTGACGGGAAACAGGTTGTAAATCAGGCGTCGCGGGCTTTCCCCCTTTAAGAGCAGCCGCGCGCGCGAAAGGCGGCTTTCCAAGGCAATTTTTGGTTTCTAAAAAAATCCGTTCTTTGTATGATTCACCGACCACAACACACATATCTCATGGATGTGGTCGGTGGTCTCGTCGGCAGCTGTAAAAATAAACTTCAGTAACCTTCACATCCGCCTCTGGTTTTTCGATTGTAGCATTTTGGCTGGTTTTAGTCGGGTTTCAACTAGTATCGATTAAGGAATTAAGCACCTCATTTGCTGCTTCTCACCAGCACACCAACACGCTACAAACAAGAACATTGCCACGAGAAACCGGCACGAAAACAACTAACCTTTACTCCGTTACGATCAATGGAACCGGTTTTAAAAGGATCGACAAGACGCATTGACGCAGCGCACACCTTTTCCCCACCATCTTAAGGCATTATCATCTTCGCTCGTTCCAATATCATCCCTGCTGCTCTGCGTGCACCAGGGGTTCTGGAAGGTTCCCATTTTGGCTGTCACCACCAGCACTATGCAATCAGCGTGACCAACTCCTCCGCAGCCGTCGCCTGCTGCAGGCAGTATATTGGCGCCGTAATAGCATTCCATATGGTCATGCCAACGCACGAAAGCATAAGACACAACCCCCTGCTCTACTGCTGCGCGCCTCGCTGATTACACCGGGTTTTCTATCATTAAGTTTTCCTCCCCGAGAAGACGGGAAAGTTTTTCACCAAACACGTGCGAAAACGACAACAAAAAACAACTTGCTCCTGTGTGCAAAGTTCGTCCGATATTGGCCGCGGGACAACGACGACGGCGACGAGAGATGGCGTATTTGCATACGCATTCCAAACAATCAACCCTAGAGCAACGGGTCCGGGAGGTTAGACGATGCATCCTGAGAGTTGGTCTAGTCGGACGGTTGTCCTTTGGAGAAAGTTTCTCGTAACTCGCCCTCCAGAAAAAAATGCAGCATCCATTACATTCAAAATGTCGTTGCAGTCGATCGTATCCGGACGTATACCCCCTAAAGGGGGTCAAAGGAAGATCTTGTAATGGGATTAGTTTGTCGTTATCTGTGATAGAAGTTTGCTATAGCCACCTGCGTTTTTTCGCAAGCTAAAAATTGCACTATAGGCAAACGGAGAACTTCTCGGATGTATTTGCAACATTTTTGACAATTTCAACAAAATTTTCAAATTTAGGAATAATGTTCCAATATCACCACAATCGGTAGTATCGTTTTTGGTTCATTTTCCACCTCGCTCTGCCAATTATGCTGCAGTGTTCGGCGGGAGGTGAAAGAACAAATCGTCAACAAAACCATCGATATGCAGCGGGCGCTGGAGGAACAATCCAATTCTAGAATCCCAGCCCCCCGTAAACAACAGGGAAACGCGCCTTTATTAGAAGCGGTCCACCGAAACGAATTCAATCAATATGCAAATGAGATTAATTTTTCCCTGCGGGGCGACTCTCGTGTGCAGGAACCAGAGAAAACAACACGAATAAAAAAGTTACGTTGCATGTAAGCAGTAGGAACAAAGAGGACATTGGGCTGAGACGAAATAAAATCATAATATCGAGAGCAACTGCCCATCGAACAGGTTCTTGTAGAACGATATCGCTAAATTCAATTGTCAACGCAATTGCGATCGACCAGCCCCCGACCAGCCCGCCCACAACTTAGCGTCGTTTTGCATAAATCATCATTTAGCGCCCACCACACCCCCTCATTATGCAACCGTGCGCGGTAAGGAACGAATGAAAAAAGAATTACACAACGTAAAAAGGACCATTTTTATCATCACCAAAACAGGCACCCGGAAGAAGCTGTCAGATCAATGCAACGCGCGGCGCTTCGGGCCACCTCGTTTGGAGGATAAGTACAAGAAATAATGAAGAAAAAGAAGACATTAACACTAAATAAATAGGCGCGCGGAATGAGATGTCCTGCCATTAAAGGGAGTGCCACATTCGAAAGCGAAGGTGGTTTATTATCGGCATTATCCTCCTGGTTGGAAAACACCACGGGAGGTGCGCGATTGTCGAGGAATGCGAAAAGAATCGCACCGTACAGCACAATCGGAACACGATGATTTATTGGTGTCGTGAAAAAAGGAATTCATCCTCTTTTTTTCGTTGCACTGTGCCGCAGTATTCATTGTTTTCGTGTGTATCGGCGCACAAGATCCTGCTTTTAAAAGAGGGACTTAAATATCCTTCTCTTCAGACATGCACCCTCTACCCATTCCTCGGTTGCGTGTAGAGAGCGATGAAGCGATTAAAGACCCGGTATAAAAACAAGACCAAACCGTGGATTTAAAAACCCCAATTCAACAGCAACGAGATGGAAGGATTAAAAAAAAACACACCGAAAAACGCATCTTTAAAAGGCAATGAACCGTAAGCGAATATCCAGATCGCCGCCACCCGCGGTGCAAAAAAAAAACACACCGAAAAACGCATCTTTAAAAGGCAATGAACCGTAAGCGAATATCCAGATCGCCGCCACCCGCGGTGCGCGTTCCGATGAAATAAAGAGCAAGAGGTTCTTCTCCTGCTCTTCCTCCCTTCGACGGATATCCTTTTCTGCCGTATGAATGGACAGAAATGAGGTCATCATCTGTGCCGGCACAGAAAAACTCGTTTGAAGAAACAAGAAGAAAGGGAGCTTCAACTTCGTGCCAAATTTTTTAAATATGCACTCCTTACAATTTCCACAACAGGACAAACAATTGAAGCGTTTGCCAAGAACAAGAGAGTTTGCACTCCCCCTCTCGCATGATAAGCGGAACCCCCTTCAACGTCTTAATTAAGAGAACGTATGCATTTCCTGTTCCGAGTGCAACCGAGTGAATCCCATATACGGGTTTATTGTCCGTGAGAGGTCCGGTGGTTCGCCACTGAGGAGGATAAGCGCACCCCTAGCGAAAGTTGTGTTTACGCGTTGTTTAAAGTCACTTTTAAAGAGCCAGTGTTGGGACCACCACCCTTCGATAAGATTCAGAGCGGCGTTTAGGAGCTAGAGAAGCAGAACGACGCGCCGCGCACCGTGCTTGTATGTGCAGCTGCATCTTGCAGCCACTCCAGTTAACGACGATCGGGCATGATTGATATGAATGAGTTAGCGCGCTCCTCTGGCGCTCTGGCGTCTCATGAATGCGACTCATTGTTGCCATCGGAATACCGGACAAGCGGTAAAGATTCATGCGCCACGTGCTTAGTGGCGGTTTTCTTATCTTGTAACCTCTTCCCCTTGCTCGTACCAAGGCGTGGTTCAAACCGAACGCGTTCGACTAGTTAATTCCCCGCGGCTTGGCCAAATATTGATCGGCAAAAATGCGTCTCCGAGGCCCGGATATCGTATGAGTAAGCGGACGTACTCGTGGCGCTCGTGTACCTTCTCGATGTAGATAAATGTTTCGAACCACTACTTCATGGTTTTTTTTACAAGACTGTTTCAAGAATTACATTTATGCGGTCATTTTTGGCTAAATGATGTCTTGATGGAAGCTTCGTGAACTGTTGAAGAATTAACATTATGTGGAATTGTTTCATCTTATGATGCGTAGAACTCACACTGTGGACGTGTGTTTTCACGAGGTTTCCTACCGTGAAAACTGAAACGTGTAGCATCATTCGCTGCATTTACGGTCCCTAACTCCGGTTTCCGCAAACGTCAGCTCATCGTTGTCGGGCACGGTTTCTAGGTGTTATGTAAATGCACAATAGTAAACATCATCAACCGTATATGCAACAACACCAGCAGCTGGTCTCATTCTCGCTCTCGTAGCACGCCAAAACTCCCAGGACAGCACATTATCACGTACGTATTGATCGTATAATCGCGCCTCAAACTTCTTTTCTCAAGTGGTCTGTTGTTGTTATTACTTCTAATCGCCCGCGTGTGTGTGTGTCGGGTGTGTCTTTCCCTCTTCCGCGTATATCCTCCTGAGAACCGGGTCGGGCCCACACCTTCTATGGGACGCGGCGTTCCCGCGTTGACCGGGGTAACCTGAGAGGGCCCGGGTAACCGACACTACTGCGTCGTGGTTGCGCTTAGTGAGGCAAATAAACAAACCGCGTGCCCCCTGGACCCCGAGCTGTTGTGCTGATCGTGCAGGGCAATAAAATCGAACTCTCTGGTGGTTCGCCACTGAGGAGGATAAGCGCACCCCTAGCGAAAGTTGTGTTTACGCGTTGTTTAAAGTCACTTTTAAAGAGCCAACGCGCACGTCACGGTCTTGGAAGGAACCGCCGAAATCGCGCATCCGTCGCGTCGCCGCGGTGTTCTTTGTTTTGGGGTTTTCTTTGCAGCTGCTGCTTGCACAGTGGTGGTGAGTGCGCGCGATCTCGCGCCCCGAGGATCGGATGGATTTATGAACGCCTTCCGGTGTGTGTGGTCGTTGGTCGTACGTAAACCCCCTCGACCCGGCTGGGGTGGTTCATTGTCTCTCACTGTGTGGCCGGAAGTGGCGGGAAGAAAGTTTATGCAATAGCGCGGCCACCCCTGCTCTCCTGGTGGTCGTTTGTTACGGTTGCTACGGGCTGTTTTTGTTAGGCGACGGACGGGTGAGATCTGATGCGAGAGTTGATAACGATTTTGGGCTGTTGTAAAGTTTGAAAACCGTACTCTCTTTGCCTGGAAATCAGGACAACGCGTCGTAGTGTGATTATTCCGTTTCGGCATCCTGTGAAGCGAATTAATGTTTACAATCTTCTAATTGGAAATTGAAATGAAGCTAGACAATTTATTAGTGGCCTTAGTTTTTATTGCACTAAAACAAGGACGGAAGCACCATTTTCAAAAACTTCCGCGGTGTCCAGTTGGGTGTAGAGATCGATGTTGCTAGATAATCGCTTGCTTTATAAAGAATATCAGTCAGAAATTGGTAAACAATGTTCTATTTTCTCTTAGGAGTAGTATGAATAGTAAGGAACATATAAAAGATAACTATCAAACACAGGTGCAGGGTGCAATAAAAACTGCAACCGTAAAAACGATCGCCACCGCGTACCGAAAATGTAATTTGCATAATTTACGATCGTGCTGGACTGCAATCAGACCTGGCAGGAAAAGCGGCAAACAGTCCCTAATGTTTGTGTCCTCAGCACGGCCCGTTGGGTGGGCACTGATGACGACACGCCGCGATTTTTTTCTTTTTTCTCTCTCTCTCCCTATCGCACATGTCCGCTCCCGGCCGTTGATCCAATTTAAATTAAATATAACACCCAATTACTCTTCTCGCGCCGCCTTGCTACAACCACCGGTGCAATTGTTGTGTGGCCGGATCTTGCCATGCCGGGCTCTGGTACACGCGCGATCGCACATGTCCGCTCCCGGCCGTTGATCCAATTTAAATTAAATATAACACCCAATTACTCTTCTCGCGCCGCCTTGCTACAACCACCGGTGCAATTGTTGTGTGGCCGGATCTTGCCATGCCGGGCTCTGGTACACGCGCACGTCACGGTCTTGGAAGGAACCGCCGAAATCGCGCATCCGTCGCGTCGCCGCGGTGTTCTTTGTTTTGGGGTTTTCTTTGCAGCTGCTGCTTGCACAGTGGTGGTGAGTGCGCGCGATCTCGCGCCCCGAGGATCGGATGGATTTATGAACGCCTTCCGGTGTGTGTGGTCGTTGGTCGTACGTAAACCCCCTCGACCCGGCTGGGGTGGTTCATTGTCTCTCACTGTGTGGCCGGAAGTGGCGGGAAGAAAGTTTATGCAATAGCGCGGCCACCCCTGCTCTCCTGGTGGTCGTTTGTTACGGTTGCTACGGGCTGTTTTTGTTAGGCGACGGACGGGTGAGATCTGATGCGAGAGTTGATAACGATTTTGGGCTGTTGTAAAGTTTGAAAACCGTACTCTCTTTGCCTGGAAATCAGGACAACGCGTCGTAGTGTGATTATTCCGTTTCGGCATCCTGTGAAGCGAATTAATGTTTACAATCTTCTAATTGGAAATTGAAATGAAGCTAGACAATTTATTAGTGGCCTTAGTTTTTATTGCACTAAAACAAGGACGGAAGCACCATTTTCAAAAACTTCCGCGGTGTCCAGTTGGGTGTAGAGATCGATGTTGCTAGATAATCGCTTGCTTTATAAAGAATATCAGTCAGAAATTGGTAAACAATGTTCTATTTTCTCTTAGGAGTAGTATGAATAGTAAGGAACATATAAAAGATAACTATCAAACACAAGTTATCTTGCTCAAAATATATTCCTATCAAAATCAAACACGAGATTGCACAAGACTGTTTCAAGAATTACATTTATGCGGTCATTTTTGGCTAAATGATGTCTTGATGGAAGCTTCGTGAACTGTTGAAGAATTAACATTATGTGGAATTGTTTCATCTTATGATGCGTAGAACTCACACTGTGGACGTGTGTTTTCACGAGGTTTCCTACCGTGAAAACTGAAACGTGTAGCATCATTCGCTGCATTTACGGTCCCTAACTCCGGTTTCCGCAAACGTCAGCTCATCGTTGTCGGGCACGGTTTCTAGGTGTTATGTAAATGCACAATAGTAAACATCATCAACCGTATATGCAACAACACCAGCAGCTGGTCTCATTCTCGCTCTCGTAGCACGCCAAAACTCCCAGGACAGCACATTATCACGTACGTATTGATCGTATAATCGCGCCTCAAACTTCTTTTCTCAAGTGGTCTGTTGTTGTTATTACTTCTAATCGCCCGCGTGTGTGTGTGTCGGGTGTGTCTTTCCCTCTTCCGCGTATATCCTCCTGAGAACCGGGTCGGGCCCACACCTTCTATGGGACGCGGCGTTCCCGCGTTGACCGGGGTAACCTGAGAGGGCCCGGGTAACCGACACTACTGCGTCGTGGTTGCGCTTAGTGAGGCAAATAAACAAACCGCGTGCCCCCTGGACCCCGAGCTGTTGTGCTGATCGTGCAGGGCAATAAAATCGAACTCTCTGGTGGTTCGCCACTGAGGAGGATAAGCGCACCCCTAGCGAAAGTTGTGTTTACGCGTTGTTTAAAGTCACTTTTAAAGAGCCAGTGTTGGGACCACCACCCTTCGATAAGATTCAGAGCGGCGTTTAGGAGCTAGAGAAGCAGAACGACGCGCCGCGCACCGTGCTTGTATGTGCAGCTGCATCTTGCAGCCACTCCAGTTAACGACGATCGGGCATGATTGATATGAATGAGTTAGCGCGCTCCTCTGGCGCTCTGGCGTCTCATGAATGCGACTCATTGTTGCCATCGGAATACCGGACAAGCGGTAAAGATTCATGCGCCACGTGCTTAGTGGCGGTTTTCTTATCTTGTAACCTCTTCCCCTTGCTCGTACCAAGGCGTGGTTCAAACCGAACGCGTTCGACTAGTTAATTCCCCGCGGCTTGGCCAAATATTGATCGGCAAAAATGCGTCTCCGAGGCCCGGATATCGTATGAGTAAGCGGACGTACTCGTGGCGCTCGTGTACCTTCTCGATGTAGATAAATGTTTCGAACCACTACTTCATGGTTTTTTTTCACCCTTTCTGCTTGTGTTTCGAAAATGATATTTTCTCAAGGCACACGCTTCCAGCAGAAGAAGCGGGTTTGGAATTGCGATTCTGTGAGATGCCGGCAGACAGATGGCGCCACCACGCACGATACACGATCATCACCCGTTTTGGGGAGACAACATCGTTGGTGACATTTTTGTTTATTGTTCGTCGCTTACACCCGACTTAAGTTGCATGTTGCCTTGCAGTGGACAACATCTGTATGGAGCCAAAAAACAATGGCACCAGAGAGGAAGAGGCGACACCAAGTAAAAACCCGCAGAAGTAGGAGTGTGTAGCGTGTGTGTACCGTAAGCGATGATCGATGTCTTATTTGGTCTTCTTTTTTCGGCTGGTAATTGTTTCACTGTTCCCTTTAAAAGGACAGACGAAAGCGTTCGAGAGGGAGGAAGAAGAGAAGCGACGCCCGCACTGTGTGTATGTGTGTGTCTGCTTCGACAGCCAGACAACCCATTTATGTTGCGCCGAATGCTCTCTCGCCAAGAAACGCGATTAATATGAAGCGGACGTACTCGTGGCGCTCGTGTACCTTCTCGATGTAGATAAATGTTTCGAACCACTACTTCATGGTTTTTTTTCACCCTTTCTGCTTGTGTTTCGAAAATGATATTTTCTCAAGGCACACGCTTCCAGCAGAAGAAGCGGGTTTGGAATTGCGATTCTGTGAGATGCCGGCAGACAGATGGCGCCACCACGCACGATACACGATCATCACCCGTTTTGGGGAGACAACATCGTTGGTGACATTTTTGTTTATTGTTCGTCGCTTACACCCGACTTAAGTTGCATGTTGCCTTGCAGTGGACAACATCTGTATGGAGCCAAAAAACAATGGCACCAGAGAGGAAGAGGCGACACCAAGTAAAAACCCGCAGAAGTAGGAGTGTGTAGCGTGTGTGTACCGTAAGCGATGATCGATGTCTTATTTGGTCTTCTTTTTTCGGCTGGTAATTGTTTCACTGTTCCCTTTAAAAGGACAGACGAAAGCGTTCGAGAGGGAGGAAGAAGAGAAGCGACGCCCGCACTGTGTGTATGTGTGTGTCTGCTTCGACAGCCAGACAACCCATTTATGTTGCGCCGAATGCTCTCTCGCCAAGAAACGCGATTAATATGAAGCGGACGTACTCGTGGCGCTCGTGTACCTTCTCGATGTAGATAAATGTTTCGAACCACTACTTCATGGTTTTTTTTCACCCTTTCTGCTTGTGTTTCGAAAATGATATTTTCTCAAGGCACACGCTTCCAGCAGAAGAAGCGGGTTTGGAATTGCGATTCTGTGAGATGCCGGCAGACAGATGGCGCCACCACGCACGATACACGATCATCACCCGTTTTGGGGAGACAACATCGTTGGTGACATTTTTGTTTATTGTTCGTCGCTTACACCCGACTTAAGTTGCATGTTGCCTTGCAGTGGACAACATCTGTATGGAGCCAAAAAACAATGGCACCAGAGAGGAAGAGGCGACACCAAGTAAAAACCCGCAGAAGTAGGAGTGTGTAGCGTGTGTGTACCGTAAGCGATGATCGATGTCTTATTTGGTCTTCTTTTTTCGGCTGGTAATTGTTTCACTGTTCCCTTTAAAAGGACAGACGAAAGCGTTCGAGAGGGAGGAAGAAGAGAAGCGACGCCCGCACTGTGTGTATGTGTGTGTCTGCTTCGACAGCCAGACAACCCATTTATGTTGCGCCGAATGCTCTCTCGCCAAGAAACGCGATTAATATGAAGCGGACGTACTCGTGGCGCTCGTGTACCTTCTCGATGTAGATAAATGTTTCGAACCACTACTTCATGGTTTTTTTTCACCCTTTCTGCTTGTGTTTCGAAAATGATATTTTCTCAAGGCACACGCTTCCAGCAGAAGAAGCGGGTTTGGAATTGCGATTCTGTGAGATGCCGGCAGACAGATGGCGCCACCACGCACGATACACGATCATCACCCGTTTTGGGGAGACAACATCGTTGGTGACATTTTTGTTTATTGTTCGTCGCTTACACCCGACTTAAGTTGCATGTTGCCTTGCAGTGGACAACATCTGTATGGAGCCAAAAAACAATGGCACCAGAGAGGAAGAGGCGACACCAAGTAAAAACCCGCAGAAGTAGGAGTGTGTAGCGTGTGTGTACCGTAAGCGATGATCGATGTCTTATTTGGTCTTCTTTTTTCGGCTGGTAATTGTTTCACTGTTCCCTTTAAAAGGACAGACGAAAGCGTTCGAGAGGGAGGAAGAAGAGAAGCGACGCCCGCACTGTGTGTATGTGTGTGTCTGCTTCGACAGCCAGACAACCCATTTATGTTGCGCCGAATGCTCTCTCGCCAAGAAACGCGATTAATATGAAGCGGACGTACTCGTGGCGCTCGTGTACCTTCTCGATGTAGATAAATGTTTCGAACCACTACTTCATGGTTTTTTTTCACCCTTTCTGCTTGTGTTTCGAAAATGATATTTTCTCAAGGCACACGCTTCCAGCAGAAGAAGCGGGTTTGGAATTGCGATTCTGTGAGATGCCGGCAGACAGATGGCGCCACCACGCACGATACACGATCATCACCCGTTTTGGGGAGACAACATCGTTGGTGACATTTTTGTTTATTGTTCGTCGCTTACACCCGACTTAAGTTGCATGTTGCCTTGCAGTGGACAACATCTGTATGGAGCCAAAAAACAATGGCACCAGAGAGGAAGAGGCGACACCAAGTAAAAACCCGCAGAAGTAGGAGTGTGTAGCGTGTGTGTACCGTAAGCGATGATCGATGTCTTATTTGGTCTTCTTTTTTCGGCTGGTAATTGTTTCACTGTTCCCTTTAAAAGGACAGACGAAAGCGTTCGAGAGGGAGGAAGAAGAGAAGCGACGCCCGCACTGTGTGTATGTGTGTGTCTGCTTCGACAGCCAGACAACCCATTTATGTTGCGCCGAATGCTCTCTCGCCAAGAAACGCGATTAATATGAAGCGGACGTACTCGTGGCGCTCGTGTACCTTCTCGATGTAGATAAATGTTTCGAACCACTACTTCATGGTTTTTTTTCACCCTTTCTGCTTGTGTTTCGAAAATGATATTTTCTCAAGGCACACGCTTCCAGCAGAAGAAGCGGGTTTGGAATTGCGATTCTGTGAGATGCCGGCAGACAGATGGCGCCACCACGCACGATACACGATCATCACCCGTTTTGGGGAGACAACATCGTTGGTGACATTTTTGTTTATTGTTCGTCGCTTACACCCGACTTAAGTTGCATGTTGCCTTGCAGTGGACAACATCTGTATGGAGCCAAAAAACAATGGCACCAGAGAGGAAGAGGCGACACCAAGTAAAAACCCGCAGAAGTAGGAGTGTGTAGCGTGTGTGTACCGTAAGCGATGATCGATGTCTTATTTGGTCTTCTTTTTTCGGCTGGTAATTGTTTCACTGTTCCCTTTAAAAGGACAGACGAAAGCGTTCGAGAGGGAGGAAGAAGAGAAGCGACGCCCGCACTGTGTGTATGTGTGTGTCTGCTTCGACAGCCAGACAACCCATTTATGTTGCGCCGAATGCTCTCTCGCCAAGAAACGCGATTAATATGAAGCGGACGTACTCGTGGCGCTCGTGTACCTTCTCGATGTAGATAAATGTTTCGAACCACTACTTCATGGTTTTTTTTCACCCTTTCTGCTTGTGTTTCGAAAATGATATTTTCTCAAGGCACACGCTTCCAGCAGAAGAAGCGGGTTTGGAATTGCGATTCTGTGAGATGCCGGCAGACAGATGGCGCCACCACGCACGATACACGATCATCACCCGTTTTGGGGAGACAACATCGTTGGTGACATTTTTGTTTATTGTTCGTCGCTTACACCCGACTTAAGTTGCATGTTGCCTTGCAGTGGACAACATCTGTATGGAGCCAAAAAACAATGGCACCAGAGAGGAAGAGGCGACACCAAGTAAAAACCCGCAGAAGTAGGAGTGTGTAGCGTGTGTGTACCGTAAGCGATGATCGATGTCTTATTTGGTCTTCTTTTTTCGGCTGGTAATTGTTTCACTGTTCCCTTTAAAAGGACAGACGAAAGCGTTCGAGAGGGAGGAAGAAGAGAAGCGACGCCCGCACTGTGTGTATGTGTGTGTCTGCTTCGACAGCCAGACAACCCATTTATGTTGCGCCGAATGCTCTCTCGCCAAGAAACGCGATTAATATGAAGCGGACGTACTCGTGGCGCTCGTGTACCTTCTCGATGTAGATAAATGTTTCGAACCACTACTTCATGGTTTTTTTTCACCCTTTCTGCTTGTGTTTCGAAAATGATATTTTCTCAAGGCACACGCTTCCAGCAGAAGAAGCGGGTTTGGAATTGCGATTCTGTGAGATGCCGGCAGACAGATGGCGCCACCACGCACGATACACGATCATCACCCGTTTTGGGGAGACAACATCGTTGGTGACATTTTTGTTTATTGTTCGTCGCTTACACCCGACTTAAGTTGCATGTTGCCTTGCAGTGGACAACATCTGTATGGAGCCAAAAAACAATGGCACCAGAGAGGAAGAGGCGACACCAAGTAAAAACCCGCAGAAGTAGGAGTGTGTAGCGTGTGTGTACCGTAAGCGATGATCGATGTCTTATTTGGTCTTCTTTTTTCGGCTGGTAATTGTTTCACTGTTCCCTTTAAAAGGACAGACGAAAGCGTTCGAGAGGGAGGAAGAAGAGAAGCGACGCCCGCACTGTGTGTATGTGTGTGTCTGCTTCGACAGCCAGACAACCCATTTATGTTGCGCCGAATGCTCTCTCGCCAAGAAACGCGATTAATATGAAGCGGACGTACTCGTGGCGCTCGTGTACCTTCTCGATGTAGATAAATGTTTCGAACCACTACTTCATGGTTTTTTTTCACCCTTTCTGCTTGTGTTTCGAAAATGATATTTTCTCAAGGCACACGCTTCCAGCAGAAGAAGCGGGTTTGGAATTGCGATTCTGTGAGATGCCGGCAGACAGATGGCGCCACCACGC
Source organism: Anopheles cracens (assembly GCA_002091845.1). NCBI lineage: Eukaryota > Metazoa > Arthropoda > Insecta > Diptera > Culicidae > Anopheles > Anopheles cracens. Next base: position 93,237 of record KZ072553.1, read on the forward strand.
ACGATACACGATCATCACCCGTTTTGGGGAGACAACATCGTTGGTGACATTTTTGTTTATTGTTCGTCGCTTACACCCGACTTAAGTTGCATGTTGCCTTGCAGTGGACAACATCTGTATGGAGCCAAAAAACAATGGCACCAGAGAGGAAGAGGCGACACCAAGTAAAAACCCGCAGAAGTAGGAGTGTGTAGCGTGTGTGTACCGTAAGCGATGATCGATGTCTTATTTGGTCTTCTTTTTTCGGCTGGTAATTGTTTCACTGTTCCCTTTAAAAGGACAGACGAAAGCGTTCGAGAGGGAGGAAGAAGAGAAGCGACGCCCGCACTGTGTGTATGTGTGTGTCTGCTTCGACAGCCAGACAACCCATTTATGTTGCGCCGAATGCTCTCTCGCCAAGAAACGCGATTAATATGAAGCGGACGTACTCGTGGCGCTCGTGTACCTTCTCGATGTAGATAAATGTTTCGAACCACTACTTCATGGTTTTTTTTCACCCTTTCTGCTTGTGTTTCGAAAATGATATTTTCTCAAGGCACACGCTTCCAGCAGAAGAAGCGGGTTTGGAATTGCGATTCTGTGAGATGCCGGCAGACAGATGGCGCCACCACGCACGATACACGATCATCACCCGTTTTGGGGAGACAACATCGTTGGTGACATTTTTGTTTATTGTTCGTCGCTTACACCCGACTTAAGTTGCATGTTGCCTTGCAGTGGACAACATCTGTATGGAGCCAAAAAACAATGGCACCAGAGAGGAAGAGGCGACACCAAGTAAAAACCCGCAGAAGTAGGAGTGTGTAGCGTGTGTGTACCGTAAGCGATGATCGATGTCTTATTTGGTCTTCTTTTTTCGGCTGGTAATTGTTTCACTGTTCCCTTTAAAAGGACAGACGAAAGCGTTCGAGAGGGAGGAAGAAGAGAAGCGACGCCCGCACTGTGTGTATGTGTGTGTCTGCTTCGACAGCCAGACAACCCATTTATGTTGCGCCGAATGCTCTCTCGCCAAGAAACGCGATTAATATGAAGCGGACGTACTCGTGGCGCTCGTGTACCTTCTCGATGTAGATAAATGTTTCGAACCACTACTTCATGGTTTTTTTTCACCCTTTCTGCTTGTGTTTCGAAAATGATATTTTCTCAAGGCACACGCTTCCAGCAGAAGAAGCGGGTTTGGAATTGCGATTCTGTGAGATGCCGGCAGACAGATGGCGCCACCACGCACGATACACGATCATCACCCGTTTTGGGGAGACAACATCGTTGGTGACATTTTTGTTTATTGTTCGTCGCTTACACCCGACTTAAGTTGCATGTTGCCTTGCAGTGGACAACATCTGTATGGAGCCAAAAAACAATGGCACCAGAGAGGAAGAGGCGACACCAAGTAAAAACCCGCAGAAGTAGGAGTGTGTAGCGTGTGTGTACCGTAAGCGATGATCGATGTCTTATTTGGTCTTCTTTTTTCGGCTGGTAATTGTTTCACTGTTCCCTTTAAAAGGACAGACGAAAGCGTTCGAGAGGGAGGAAGAAGAGAAGCGACGCCCGCACTGTGTGTATGTGTGTGTCTGCTTCGACAGCCAGACAACCCATTTATGTTGCGCCGAATGCTCTCTCGCCAAGAAACGCGATTAATATGAAGCGGACGTACTCGTGGCGCTCGTGTACCTTCTCGATGTAGATAAATGTTTCGAACCACTACTTCATGGTTTTTTTTCACCCTTTCTGCTTGTGTTTCGAAAATGATATTTTCTCAAGGCACACGCTTCCAGCAGAAGAAGCGGGTTTGGAATTGCGATTCTGTGAGATGCCGGCAGACAGATGGCGCCACCACGCACGATACACGATCATCACCCGTTTTGGGGAGACAACATCGTTGGTGACATTTTTGTTTATTGTTCGTCGCTTACACCCGACTTAAGTTGCATGTTGCCTTGCAGTGGACAACATCTGTATGGAGCCAAAAAACAATGGCACCAGAGAGGAAGAGGCGACACCAAGTAAAAACCCGCAGAAGTAGGAGTGTGTAGCGTGTGTGTACCGTAAGCGATGATCGATGTCTTATTTGGTCTTCTTTTTTCGGCTGGTAATTGTTTCACTGTTCCCTTTAAAAGGACAGACGAAAGCGTTCGAGAGGGAGGAAGAAGAGAAGCGACGCCCGCACTGTGTGTATGTGTGTGTCTGCTTCGACAGCCAGACAACCCATTTATGTTGCGCCGAATGCTCTCTCGCCAAGAAACGCGATTAATATGAAGCGGACGTACTCGTGGCGCTCGTGTACCTTCTCGATGTAGATAAATGTTTCGAACCACTACTTCATGGTTTTTTTTCACCCTTTCTGCTTGTGTTTCGAAAATGATATTTTCTCAAGGCACACGCTTCCAGCAGAAGAAGCGGGTTTGGAATTGCGATTCTGTGAGATGCCGGCAGACAGATGGCGCCACCACGCACGATACACGATCATCACCCGTTTTGGGGAGACAACATCGTTGGTGACATTTTTGTTTATTGTTCGTCGCTTACACCCGACTTAAGTTGCATGTTGCCTTGCAGTGGACAACATCTGTATGGAGCCAAAAAACAATGGCACCAGAGAGGAAGAGGCGACACCAAGTAAAAACCCGCAGAAGTAGGAGTGTGTAGCGTGTGTGTACCGTAAGCGATGATCGATGTCTTATTTGGTCTTCTTTTTTCGGCTGGTAATTGTTTCACTGTTCCCTTTAAAAGGACAGACGAAAGCGTTCGAGAGGGAGGAAGAAGAGAAGCGACGCCCGCACTGTGTGTATGTGTGTGTCTGCTTCGACAGCCAGACAACCCATTTATGTTGCGCCGAATGCTCTCTCGCCAAGAAACGCGATTAATATGAAGCGGACGTACTCGTGGCGCTCGTGTACCTTCTCGATGTAGATAAATGTTTCGAACCACTACTTCATGGTTTTTTTTCACCCTTTCTGCTTGTGTTTCGAAAATGATATTTTCTCAAGGCACACGCTTCCAGCAGAAGAAGCGGGTTTGGAATTGCGATTCTGTGAGATGCCGGCAGACAGATGGCGCCACCACGCACGATACACGATCATCACCCGTTTTGGGGAGACAACATCGTTGGTGACATTTTTGTTTATTGTTCGTCGCTTACACCCGACTTAAGTTGCATGTTGCCTTGCAGTGGACAACATCTGTATGGAGCCAAAAAACAATGGCACCAGAGAGGAAGAGGCGACACCAAGTAAAAACCCGCAGAAGTAGGAGTGTGTAGCGTGTGTGTACCGTAAGCGATGATCGATGTCTTATTTGGTCTTCTTTTTTCGGCTGGTAATTGTTTCACTGTTCCCTTTAAAAGGACAGACGAAAGCGTTCGAGAGGGAGGAAGAAGAGAAGCGACGCCCGCACTGTGTGTATGTGTGTGTCTGCTTCGACAGCCAGACAACCCATTTATGTTGCGCCGAATGCTCTCTCGCCAAGAAACGCGATTAATATGAAGCGGACGTACTCGTGGCGCTCGTGTACCTTCTCGATGTAGATAAATGTTTCGAACCACTACTTCATGGTTTTTTTTCACCCTTTCTGCTTGTGTTTCGAAAATGATATTTTCTCAAGGCACACGCTTCCAGCAGAAGAAGCGGGTTTGGAATTGCGATTCTGTGAGATGCCGGCAGACAGATGGCGCCACCACGCACGATACACGATCATCACCCGTTTTGGGGAGACAACATCGTTGGTGACATTTTTGTTTATTGTTCGTCGCTTACACCCGACTTAAGTTGCATGTTGCCTTGCAGTGGACAACATCTGTATGGAGCCAAAAAACAATGGCACCAGAGAGGAAGAGGCGACACCAAGTAAAAACCCGCAGAAGTAGGAGTGTGTAGCGTGTGTGTACCGTAAGCGATGATCGATGTCTTATTTGGTCTTCTTTTTTCGGCTGGTAATTGTTTCACTGTTCCCTTTAAAAGGACAGACGAAAGCGTTCGAGAGGGAGGAAGAAGAGAAGCGACGCCCGCACTGTGTGTATGTGTGTGTCTGCTTCGACAGCCAGACAACCCATTTATGTTGCGCCGAATGCTCTCTCGCCAAGAAACGCGATTAATATGAAGCGGACGTACTCGTGGCGCTCGTGTACCTTCTCGATGTAGATAAATGTTTCGAACCACTACTTCATGGTTTTTTTTCACCCTTTCTGCTTGTGTTTCGAAAATGATATTTTCTCAAGGCACACGCTTCCAGCAGAAGAAGCGGGTTTGGAATTGCGATTCTGTGAGATGCCGGCAGACAGATGGCGCCACCACGCACGATACACGATCATCACCCGTTTTGGGGAGACAACATCGTTGGTGACATTTTTGTTTATTGTTCGTCGCTTACACCCGACTTAAGTTGCATGTTGCCTTGCAGTGGACAACATCTGTATGGAGCCAAAAAACAATGGCACCAGAGAGGAAGAGGCGACACCAAGTAAAAACCCGCAGAAGTAGGAGTGTGTAGCGTGTGTGTACCGTAAGCGATGATCGATGTCTTATTTGGTCTTCTTTTTTCGGCTGGTAATTGTTTCACTGTTCCCTTTAAAAGGACAGACGAAAGCGTTCGAGAGGGAGGAAGAAGAGAAGCGACGCCCGCACTGTGTGTATGTGTGTGTCTGCTTCGACAGCCAGACAACCCATTTATGTTGCGCCGAATGCTCTCTCGCCAAGAAACGCGATTAATATGAAGCGGACGTACTCGTGGCGCTCGTGTACCTTCTCGATGTAGATAAATGTTTCGAACCACTACTTCATGGTTTTTTTTCACCCTTTCTGCTTGTGTTTCGAAAATGATATTTTCTCAAGGCACACGCTTCCAGCAGAAGAAGCGGGTTTGGAATTGCGATTCTGTGAGATGCCGGCAGACAGATGGCGCCACCACGCACGATACACGATCATCACCCGTTTTGGGGAGACAACATCGTTGGTGACATTTTTGTTTATTGTTCGTCGCTTACACCCGACTTAAGTTGCATGTTGCCTTGCAGTGGACAACATCTGTATGGAGCCAAAAAACAATGGCACCAGAGAGGAAGAGGCGACACCAAGTAAAAACCCGCAGAAGTAGGAGTGTGTAGCGTGTGTGTACCGTAAGCGATGATCGATGTCTTATTTGGTCTTCTTTTTTCGGCTGGTAATTGTTTCACTGTTCCCTTTAAAAGGACAGACGAAAGCGTTCGAGAGGGAGGAAGAAGAGAAGCGACGCCCGCACTGTGTGTATGTGTGTGTCTGCTTCGACAGCCAGACAACCCATTTATGTTGCGCCGAATGCTCTCTCGCCAAGAAACGCGATTAATATGAAGCGGACGTACTCGTGGCGCTCGTGTACCTTCTCGATGTAGATAAATGTTTCGAACCACTACTTCATGGTTTTTTTTCACCCTTTCTGCTTGTGTTTCGAAAATGATATTTTCTCAAGGCACACGCTTCCAGCAGAAGAAGCGGGTTTGGAATTGCGATTCTGTGAGATGCCGGCAGACAGATGGCGCCACCACGCACGATACACGATCATCACCCGTTTTGGGGAGACAACATCGTTGGTGACATTTTTGTTTATTGTTCGTCGCTTACACCCGACTTAAGTTGCATGTTGCCTTGCAGTGGACAACATCTGTATGGAGCCAAAAAACAATGGCACCAGAGAGGAAGAGGCGACACCAAGTAAAAACCCGCAGAAGTAGGAGTGTGTAGCGTGTGTGTACCGTAAGCGATGATCGATGTCTTATTTGGTCTTCTTTTTTCGGCTGGTAATTGTTTCACTGTTCCCTTTAAAAGGACAGACGAAAGCGTTCGAGAGGGAGGAAGAAGAGAAGCGACGCCCGCACTGTGTGTATGTGTGTGTCTGCTTCGACAGCCAGACAACCCATTTATGTTGCGCCGAATGCTCTCTCGCCAAGAAACGCGATTAATATGAAGCGGACGTACTCGTGGCGCTCGTGTACCTTCTCGATGTAGATAAATGTTTCGAACCACTACTTCATGGTTTTTTTTCACCCTTTCTGCTTGTGTTTCGAAAATGATATTTTCTCAAGGCACACGCTTCCAGCAGAAGAAGCGGGTTTGGAATTGCGATTCTGTGAGATGCCGGCAGACAGATGGCGCCACCACGCACGATACACGATCATCACCCGTTTTGGGGAGACAACATCGTTGGTGACATTTTTGTTTATTGTTCGTCGCTTACACCCGACTTAAGTTGCATGTTGCCTTGCAGTGGACAACATCTGTATGGAGCCAAAAAACAATGGCACCAGAGAGGAAGAGGCGACACCAAGTAAAAACCCGCAGAAGTAGGAGTGTGTAGCGTGTGTGTACCGTAAGCGATGATCGATGTCTTATTTGGTCTTCTTTTTTCGGCTGGTAATTGTTTCACTGTTCCCTTTAAAAGGACAGACGAAAGCGTTCGAGAGGGAGGAAGAAGAGAAGCGACGCCCGCACTGTGTGTATGTGTGTGTCTGCTTCGACAGCCAGACAACCCATTTATGTTGCGAGGGCGTTATTGGCATCCTACTCATGCACTTGAGCAACAGATCAACAAACGCCAGCGTAAGCCCAGCAACCCCATGAGAGTACACAGACACTAAGCTTCTGCTATCCGTGGTGTACCTGGGCCGTTGGGACAGAAATGGAAAGGCTTCGATGGCGTTTACCTTCTATTGTGCTGTTACGCCATTCTCGTAGACACGGGAAGCGCCTACTTCGCCCATCCATGCGCCGTTGCGTTCTCGTTAGAATGGTTTAGGTAGTGGCAGGTTTTGACATCCGTGGGGACAGACTCTTACCACGTTCCTCCCAGTCGCTGGCAACAATGTATCCGCGATGATTGATTATCCAACCACGACCCAGACATGCCGCGCTAGACAGTCATTGCCGGCATTAGTAGCAGCTGGGTAGCAATCGATACCGCTTTTCTGGCTGGAGCTTTACCGTCGCTCCGGCAATGATTGGCAAAAGTTCGATCTTTTGCGGTAGTGTTGCTGCTGCTGGCTGTCCGCTTCCTTGCCAATGATTAATTGCCTCGTCGCGTTTCGGTCAGTCACTGTCTGCTGCAGATGCACAAGAAGTGGCGTTTATCTGTGGCAAAACTCACAGCAGCATGCAACGACGCAATCGATAATGCAATAAAGTGTGCTCCGTTCCTACTAACGCCACGAGAAACCCGGTGTCTCGTAGAGCGATATATAATTAGCGTCGGAATGCCCGTTTGTTTGTTTGTTGGCAGCCAATGAAAGAACTCGGCCTGTTGTGCGTGTGGAATGTAGTGTCTATTTTTGCGTACGATCCAAGCAAATCGAGAATGCGGGAAGAGTCCGTGATGGAAGACACGGAGCAACGGAGACGAGCTGTCCCGTGTTTTATTGCTGAACACACTCCCCACAAGACTTGCCGGAGATGATGCGATGATGCGACCAATAAGGAGAAGCGCTGCTCTGGACCATCTCTGGATCATCTCGATTGGGCGGGAGTTGGCTTTGGATCTCTTTCATGGCTATTGCTGCGTTACACTTATGATTTATATCGTCAAATTATCTCCCCGGCAAGAAGATCTCTCTCTGACGCCTCCCCCAGAGAAGAGCCCGCGTGAAGGTGATTATTTCCAAGGTCAAGTATGCTAGCGGAAGCGTCTTCAGTGGGCCGGTACGTTGAAAGGATGTTGGACGTTTGAAATTCGACCACATTCAGCGTACATGCAGCGAAATCTGTTTCCCACGAGCCATTCTTACGCTGCTTGAAGCGGCATCATCTGTCATTGAAACCAGCTTACAGTAGAACACGAAATGTCACGCGCTGGTTCTGTTGTTGGCCGCGCACGGCTCAGCAGCGTAGTCGAATCGGATTCGATGCGCGCATTCGAAGTCTGTTTTTGGGGGAATTTCCAATCCGACTAGTTTTTGTGCTACTCGTGTTGTTGTTGTGCTGCGTTTGGTTCGCCTCCGTAATCTGACTGATCAGTTTGGTATTTTGATCACTCCGAGAGTGTGCTGACATTTACAGCAGCGCATGACCTTGCATTCATTTATTTCGCAGCGCGATAATACTTCGGTGCTTCGTAATTTCGCACTCCAAAAATGGTCCGCACACTGGAAGCCGTGTCAGATATTGCAAAGTTATTTGTTAAAGATGGAATCAAAATTCTCTTAACAATTATTACGATCGCCCGTTGGGTTGTTTGTAATCGATTAAGTAATCGCAGGAATGTTTGCGTGTGCTCCCCGTGCGCCGCCCCCCGTGAGCAGGTCGTGTTTATATCGTGCCCCTTCTTCGCGACTTCAGGGTCTCTCCACTGCTCGTTGTGGTTATGTTGAGCAGATCTTGCCTTTGCCGGCGTCGGAAATGTATGCCAGCCGCGCGCACCGTTTGGTGTGTGGTCTGCGGTCTTGAGTAACGATTGCGCGTCATGCGATGATGGGGCGTCGGTACGGTGTGCTGGTGCTGGTGGTGGTGGTGGTGTTGGTGGTACCCCGAAGACGAAGATGAGAACGCGTGCACACACACACACACAACCCAATATTATCTCATGCTTGCAAGTCGTTAAGTAATCGATTTCAGTGTGAAATGTGTGGAACGTTAAAAGGCACCGTGGGAGTAGAATAAAGTGCGCTCAGCTAAGGTTAGCGTCACCGCACTCAGTGCGCGTTACTGACCTTTGCCCGGTTGTGGCCATTCTCGGATGAAAGCACCGGGTCCGGGTGGGTGGTAGGTGTGGTCAGGATCTCGGGTTACGATGGTGTTTTACATCTGGCATTATTCAACGGACGGTGCGAATAAATCGTGTTCACGAGATTGCTTTTCAAAACAATACGAATAGTCAAATCCGATTCGAAGGACCAACATTTTTTAAATATTAGTTTTTTGCAGTGTTACTTGTATCAACCTTTTCTTGATACAATTCTCAAAGTATAAGGAATGGACTTGTAGGTGCTAACTTTAGAAATTCAACACCATAATCATTACCTTCCTCTCGGTCAACGTTCCAGAGTGCACCGGCATTCAGGAAAAACCGGTGACTTGGTCGGAGTAGCAGGATCAATTTCCACTTTTTTCAACCTTACGGTAGAAGAAGGAAGAAAGCTGTCTAAAAAACGAAAAAAAAACTTAGAAATTCAACACCATAATCATTACCTTCCTCTCGGTCAACGTTCCAGAGTGCACCGGCATTCAGGAAAAACCGGTGCCTTGGTCGGAGTAGCAGGATCAATTTCCACTTTTTTCAACCTTACGGTAGAAGAAGGAAGAAAGCTGTCTAAAAAACGAAAAAAAAACTAGCTCTGGTGTAAAAACCTCCGTGATTTATTAGTGTTTGATACGAGTTTTGGCGCGCCCGGTTGTGAAGTCGGAACTTTCGCCTAAGCTTTTTACGTGTACCGGCCCGCCCGCCTCCTGCTGGCACTCCTTATGGGGCGTTATCGTTGGCGACGTGCTCTCCTACCGTCCTGATAGTGCTTGACCTTTTTTCTGTGTCTGCGTGGGTCTGTTGAAGTAAGCACAGCAGGGTGGCTCCAAGTTTTCTTAATTCGTTGATAACACAAAAAAAAATCCAACAGAACAGAGGCGCGCGCGCGCGCGCCATACGGAGCAGGAAAAATGGGAAAGTGTAAAAGTTTTCCATTTTCCAGCAGCGCCCACGAGCACGGCTGGAAGGGAGGAACGGGAGGTATAGCAACAGGAGAGCAAAAAGGAAATGCCCGAAGAAAAACCCATCTTTTCCGTACGACAATCGATAAGCAATCAATTCTCGGCAATTCTCCTTTCCTCTCAGCCGCGATCCCATTTGTTGTCGGGGGTGGTTGTCTGTTTGCGTAATGTTTTGTGGGTTGTCGAACGAACGAACGAACGGCTCTTATCGGGGTGGACATTTGCGCCAAGGAATAACGGCAGGAAACGTGTGGAGCGAAAAAAGAGAACAACAAACGGGACGGTAGTTAAATGTCACTATTTCTCGAACGTGCCAAGTGTAATTAAAGTTTAATTTCTACTTATGTCCCCGTCGTCTGGTGGCTTTACGAAAAGGAAACGCTTTTTTCAGTCTGTATCCTCCGTTCGATTTATGTAGAGACGCGCGCGCTTGGTACGTGCTTTACCACGATCTGGAAACAGCTCGAAATTTAGCTGAATGTTTCATCAATGTTTTCCCACTAACACGCACACATCCCGAAAGAAGAGCATGTGTGCTGTGAAAGTATGTCCTTCGGTTCGGATCCGTGCAAGATTTCATCAAAATACACCCACTCACATCCACACCTCCCTTTATGATGTGTCTCGGTCCAATTAAATCATAAAAATTCAATTACATTCTCATAAAGCTTCGAAATGCCTCATAAAGCACTCTCTCGCTTTCTCTCGCTCTTTCGTCCTGTCCCTGAAGGTTAACCCTGCTAGCTGAGCCGGAATTAAGGATATTATCCCGGCTGGTCGTTGTTTCGCTTGCTTCAGTCACAGGCGTGTTTGGTTTGGTGTGTCTGGCGGTGTTGTGTGCTCCTCTTCCCGCATTTATCGATCCTGTTTATCATAAATATCTGACTTCATACTTGCTTGCTCTTCAACCATAACAAACAGCAGGCAGCGCGCGTTCGATGGCCTGAAGATGATCGGTAGATAGACGAGAGGTTATCACGCCCCGCTTTAGATGATCCAGTCCAGTGCTTCGCCGCAGGTCCAGTTTTCGTTTAACCGTGGATAAATAATTCATCACCTCATCAAACAACACGCACCACGACGGCCGGAGGATGTGCCACACAAGAAATTGGGGTTTTTCGTATATATGTGTGTGTATATAGTGTGCCCCGGCTTGCATGTGACACTGGTCGAACCCACGTTTCATCCACCGAAATCTGTCCATCTTCGGTGTGTCCGGTTCGTCCTTTTGGGGACGTGGAAGGAGTGAGCTAAAGTACCACCTGATGGGACTGTTTCACTGTGGGAAATTTTCGGACATCAATTGTGAATGTGCGAAAGAAGCGGGGTGGGTAGATTTACTTCCAGTTCTTTTTTTAGCTAGATTTTAAGCCAGCCTGTTGCTGCTGTTCCCGCTGATAAACGGTCTGGCGGGATCATCTGGGGAGCGCAAGTGGGACTACGCCTCTCCGCCTTTGGTCGCCTATAAAAATGATAATGGAAGTAATTAAAGCTAATTAAGGATGAAAAATTTGGCTCCTTACGATTTTCCTGCATTACACCCTCCTTCTCGCTTGGTACTACGGCAAGCAATGTCGTAAAAAAATGTTTAACTCAAGTGACGCATCTTGGGAAAATGGGTTCATTAGTCCCGCTCGGATCGGAGTTCATTTTCAGACACGCATTGAACCTTTTTTGATCGCTCGTGTCCATCCACCTGCAGGGTAGCGTACCTTGTTGCTGTCAGAAAGGATTAGAAGACGTGTCCTTCTTCGCTTGCTGGTTGCGTTTTTTTGCCTTGGAAATACTAGTCTGGCGCAGTGATTATTGTCTTCATCTTTGGATTTGGATTTAAATCACATTCGCTTCTACCTCCAGAAAACAATGATGGATAGGGAAAATTTTGTCTGAAGTATTTTTCAGCGCAGATATCTTAATCAATTCCACTGTCGTTTTTATCGGACGGCAAGATTGCAACAAAGAGCAAAGCACTTGAGGTCGGTAGTGCGACTACCAGCTACCAGACGCTTGATAAAGGGACATAATTAAGATACGACTTGTGCTTCAGCGCACGCTTCCATCCACACACCGTGTGCTCTGAGCAGGGAGATGCAAATTGTGAGTAACTGACCAACCACAATACAAACACCACACGCGGAACCTGCCAAACGCATTGAATTCTATTTCTCGACAAGTGACAAAACGCTCAGGAGCGAGATCCCATCGGGGGGGAATGCGTCAGCAGTGACCGATCGCGGGAGTTACAGCTTTTTAGGTTAGGTACATTCTATCCAAATCGGTTGGCCCAGTGCCAACCGCGCAGTTCACGTTTTTACTACCTCCCGACGTCTAGGAGCAGTTGTAGTTCCGCATTTGCTGGGGCACTGTTGCATTCCGCGTCGTCCGTGGCACGATGACGTCGCCGTTTGACGACGACCTGCTCTCGAACCTCCCTAATGAGTGACAGTCACGTTTCGCATGTATGTACTGGCTCTTAAAACCGCAAAACCGTAACATTGTTGTCGCGTGTGTATGGCAGGCGAAACTGGTTTTAGAGACTGGAAATGGGGGAAAAAAATCGTCGTGAAAATTTCGTTTCATTGGGAGTGTTAAAAACTCGTTTAATGGAAGCTACTTGCTCCACGCCCCGATCTCTGGTGCCTCATGGCGCTGCCGGGGATAGAGGAAGGAAAAAATCGTCGTGAAAATTTCGTTTCATTGGGAGTGTTAAAAACTCGTTTAATGGAAGCTACTTGCTCCACGCCCCGATCTCTGGTGCCTCATGGCGCTGCCGGGGATAGAGGAAGGGTGGAATATGATGGTGATTTATGTGCAAATTTATTGGCCGAATATAATGTCAATATTAAGTAATCACGCGCGCGCACGCATATGCACGCCGGATTTCAAAAGCCATCTGTCTCTGACCTCGTTGGTACGTTATTTCTGGTGGTGGGCTGCCGTTGACAAGTTGTCACCGCGCTGCGGTCTTGAGTAACGATTGCGCGTCATGCGATGATGGGGCGTCGGTACGGTGTGCTGGTGCTGGTGGTGGTGGTGGTGTTTTTTTCAGTCTGTATCCTCCGTTCGATTTATGTAGAGACGCGCGCGCTTGGTACGTGCTTTACCACGATCTGGAAACAGCTCGAAATTTAGCTGAATGTTTCATCAATGTTTTCCCACTAACACGCACACATCCCGAAAGAAGATCATGTGTGCTGTGAAAGTATGTCCTTCGGTTCGGATCCGTGCAAGATTTCATCAAAATACACCCACTCACATCCACACCTCCCTTTATGATGTGTCTCGGTCCAATTAAATCATAAAAATTCAATTACATTCTCATAAAGCTTCGAAATGCCTCATAAAGCACTCTCTCGCTTTCTCTCGCTCTTTCGTCCTGTCCCTGAAGGTTAACCCTGCTAGCTGAGCCGGAATTAAGGATATTATCCCGGCTGGTCGTTGTTTCGCTTGCTTCAGTCACAGGCGTGTTTGGTTTGGTGTGTCTGGCGGTGTTGTGTGCTCCTCTTCCCGCATTTATCGATCCTGTTTATCATAAATATCTGACTTCATACTTGCTTGCTCTTCAACCATAACAAACAGCAGGCAGCGCGCGTTCGATGGCCTGAAGATGATCGGTAGATAGACGAGAGGTTATCACGCCCCGCTTTAGATGATCCAGTCCAGTGCTTCGCCGCAGGTCCAGTTTTCGTTTAACCGTGGATAAATAATTCATCACCTCATCAAACAACACGCACCACGACGGCCGGAGGATGTGCCACACAAGAAATTGGGGTTTTTCGTATATATGTGTGTGTATATAGTGTGCCCCGGCTTGCATGTGACACTGGTCGAACCCACGTTTCATCCACCGAAATCTGTCCATCTTCGGTGTGTCCGGTTCGTCCTTTTGGGGACGTGGAAGGAGTGAGCTAAAGTACCACCTGATGGGACTGTTTCACTGTGGGAAATTTTCGGACATCAATTGTGAATGTGCGAAAGAAGCGGGGTGGGTAGATTTACTTCCAGTTCTTTTTTTAGCTAGATTTTAAGCCAGCCTGTTGCTGCTGTTCCCGCTGATAAACGGTCTGGCGGGATCGTCTGGGGAGCGCAAGTGGGACTACGCCTCTCCGCCTTTGGTCGCCTATAAAAATGATAATGGAAGTAATTAAAGCTAATTAAGGATGAAAAATTTGGCTCCTTACGATTTTCCTGCATTACACCCTCCTTCTCGCTTGGTACTATGGCAAGCAATGTCGTAAAAAAATGTTTAACTCAAGTGACGCATCTTGGGAAAATGGGTTCATTAGTCCCGCTCGGATCGGAGTTCATTTTCAGACACGCATTGAACCTTTTTTGATCGCTCGTGTCCATCCACCTGCAGGGTAGCGTACCTTGTTGCTGTCAGAAAGGATTAGAAGACGTGTCCTTCTTCGCTTGCTGGTTGCGTTTTTTTGCCTTGGAAATACTAGTCTGGCGCAGTGATTATTGTCTCCATCTTAGGATTTGGATTTAAATCACATTCGCTTCTACCTCCAGAAAACAATGATGGATAGGGAAAATTTTGTCTGAAGTATTTTTCAGCGCAGATATCTTAATCAATTCCACTGTCGTTTTTATCGGACGGCAAGATTGCAACAAAGAGCAAAGCACTTGAGGTCGGTAGTGCGACTACCAGCTACCAGACGCTTGATAAAGGGACATAATTAAGATACGACTTGTGCTTCAGCGCACCGTAAAGTCGCGGGCGCGTTTTCAGAGAGTGATGTTGAAATTTGAAAGACTCCGTCCGGTGGCGGTTGAAAGAGAGAAGAAGGAGCGTCATGTCAGGATGATGTACCGCTCAGTGGCTCGTTGCAAATGTGATGTTAATTAGGTGTAATATTTTACTGCCGGCTTGAATCTTCGTCTTCTTGCTCGAGTCACCACCACCAGTGGAACTTTTTGCCAAAAAAAAATTTGAAAGACTCCGTCCGGTGGCGGTTGAAAGAGAGAAGAAGGAGCGTCATGTCAGGATGATGTACCGCTCAGTGGCTCGTTGCAAATGTGATGTTAATTAGGTGTAATATTTTACTGCCGGCTTGAATCTTCGTCTTCTTGCTCGAGTCACCACCACCAGTGGAACTTTTTGCCAAAAAAAAATACTCCCGCCGAAAAAAAGGTGTCAACGTGTTTGGAGGAGAGTTTGCAAAGGAAATTTCACCCATGTTTGCCTTTCCTCTCTCAGGACAGGAAACAAGGGCCTGCCCAGATGAAGTCATCAAGATTTTATAGCAACTCTATAAAACCATAATCGCTCGATATGCAATTTCAGCTTTCCACAGGCCGTCGGTTTGTGGAAAGAGGCATTCGAGCACGAAAGTTGCGTGAGGTCAAATTTCGGGGTAAAATATCACTCCGAAAAAGGTGTCCGACTGTGCTGCCCAACCGACCAAGAAGCTACCTCTGATTGTGCACGCTCCAGGGTCCTTTCCGCTCGTCGGAACCGACGGGACGCTGTTTATTTTCGTTACTTCTCGTTAAGGGCGGGTAAGCTTTCCTTCACGCAAAAACCCACAATCGGTTCGATTGAATGTGATGCCGGGCGACGTCATGCCGGGGCTCCGAGATCCAATCGATGCCGTGTGCCGGTCCAGGACGAGACAACTATTATGATAACATTTGCGGTCTCGTCACTTGCCGCTGGGATGGCGACGGCTTGAGGTGGGAAGGACCGGTTTCTTCTGCGAAATGCTACGTGCTCTCCAGCAGCTGCTTTTTGCCTTTTGTGCGACGAGAGTGCAGAGATATTGGAGGCTTCGTTTCGGGGTGGAAGGAAGTTATGTTTTGATTTCCGTGACAGACACGGGATGGCCAATGAAGGAGCGTACCTTAACGCCCCTCCACACCGGAGAGTGAAGCGACAAAATGAATAATGATAATGACACAAACACACACACAAACACACCTTGTCTGTCCGACGGGACGAGTCTTGCACTGACTCTTGTACTAGCGCGGGGTTAGCGGTCAGGATGACTGCGGCGCACTAGGGACAGAGAGTTCGCACGCAAAAAGGATCAAGCTTACCTCTTGTCGCCGCTGCCCTTCCGGCACCATCACGCAACGAAAAACGAAAGCAATCAATTTAATTCTCGGTTTGTGTTTGTGGAGTTTTCCGCTTTCTTCCGCTTTTGGCACGCGGTAGATTTGTCGGAAGAAAACGCCGGCCCTGCTGGGTAGAGCGTGGGTAGTGTCAAATTAGGGATTTCTGCCGGACGCGCCAAGACGGATCCCCCAGACGGACGCGCTCAAGGAAGCTGGCTGAGTAAGGCTAGGCATTTGCACTACCGCACTTCGTTTGCCGAGGCGAGGTCATTTACCTTTCGGTAAAGATCCTCGTGCCTGATCCAGACGCGGATGAACTTTTTTTCCCTTCTCTCTGCTCACTTCTGTGTGTGAAGCATCGCGTGACTGACACAAACGGATGCGTCTGTGTTACACGGCTCCACACCAGGACGAACCTGACACGCGAACCCCAAGGTGTAGTGTAAAAGGTACCTTTGAAAGATCCCAACATCCGTTACCGGCCACACCATCCTCTTGCTCCGCCGCGGTGGCGCCTGGAGTGTGGCACCGAAAAAGGGAAACACGGTTTGACATTGATATTCATTGAATATTAATATCGATAAAGGTTTCTTCTCGTCGGGACGCGCGGACGCCGCCGCCGCGCCCAACACCAGCGGTTTTCGCACGTCGGGGGCGAAATGATGTTTTTAAAAATTTATATCCGAGAAGCTTTTCGGGTGGCTGGCTGTGTGGTAGTAGTGTATGGGTTGTTCATCTTCATCGGTAGCGTCCCCGGCCCGGCCGTGTTCTTCGCTTCAACTTTGCCCGAGGAAATCCTTCGTACGTGATTTTATTAAAAGAAAATTAAATCCTCTTCGATTTTCCTCACCACCATCACACTGATGCTGCAGCTTTTCAGACTGACTGTGTGCGTGTTTTGGTTGGTTTGCATTTTTCGGTCCGTGTGGTAAGTTTCTTTTTTTGTAAAATATCAAGTCAATGGTGTATCGGATTGGTTTTCCCTGCTTCTCGCGCTGGAAATGGCGGAGCGATATCTTGTTTATGTTCCTGGTGTGTGTTGGGTTCTGCGGAAGATGCATCTTTTTTGCGCTGTGCTTCCTGTGACCCTCTCTCTCTTCCTGTCTCTCCCTCCTTCCGGGCAGCCTGTCTTGCATCGGTATCTTATAGGGTGAATAATTTTACGCCAACGAGAAAGAAACGATGATATTTATTGAACTCAAAGCGAACGGATTACCGGTTCCCGCGTTCGGGCATTGGTGGTGGTCGTAAAAGTTGGCGCAAATGCGCGCGGCCATAAATTCGAATGGAATTGAAAATTGAATTCCACCGTCGCTTTGAATAACGTGCGAAATAAAACCCCGGAGCCAGGGACCCAGGGGCAGACCGACCGATTTGGTGGTTCCTTTGAAATGGCCAAACGGAGGTTTAAAGATGAGCTCGTCTCATCACACCATACAAGCCGAAAGGGACCACTTGCAGCACGAGTGCAATTGCATTATTGGCTGTATCGTTTCTCCCTATAGTTTAGATTTTTACTGTGAAAGAGCGAGACAGAGATTTATTCTGCAGAATTGGTCTGTCGGTTTGCTCACTCCGTAATGCGAACTGTGAAGTAATAAAAATGGTACTCCATCATTCATTGAACGTTAAAAAATGTGCAATAAATGCATGGATTTTTTTTTCGAATGCACCAATCAAACACACGGCGATGCACTATCAATCACTTCGTATGTAATTGTGCACAATTTCAACTGTCCGTTTTATTTTCGTGCTTTGCTAGCTGCTGTGTTGTGTCGATTTAATATTTTCGCACTCGCTTTTGGGGTTGATAAATGAACGCGAACGCCGCCGCCGCTCGCTCGTCACCAGGAAATTGAATTTTTCCATCCACGGCAACTTCCGGACACACGCTTTATAATACTTGACGCCACACACCCACCTTCTTCTCTACTAGGGTTGGGAAAGCGGTTTTTTTCCTCTCGTCCGTCGGTGTAGAGGAAAAACTTTTTGAACGATGACAGCTGTCATACATCGAAGTGTTTTTTTTGCTCCTTTTTCGGAGGCACCACTACTCCAGCTGCTGCACTCTCGGGTATCGTGAGACGACGTGCGCGTCTCGACGTCTGGCGGTGGCATCGGTGGGTGGGTGGTTGGGTGGTGCGAGTGTGCTTTGTTTGTTTGGTACGTTTTTCGTGAGCTCTTTTTTTACGTTGTTTCTTTGAGAGATTCCCGTCCTATTGGCGGCCCGCAAAAATGCGCAAAGAATGGCGTGCGGCGATCACCACCGAGCGGCGCGTGGAGGGCCAAAAATTTATGCAATCGAACCACGCTCCACCCCACGCACACACCCACACCCTCATGGTATAGAATCAAACTGAATAGGTGAAGGCAGAGAAAAAAAAGCGCATGAACGCTTTTTCGCGATCTGAGAAGGAGGAAAACACAGTTGCTCGTGTGTATCCCCAGCATATTCATCTCTTTCTTTCCAAAGACGCCCAAGATCCAAAGATCCTGCCAGAAACGTCCCACCAGAAGAGGAAGCGCATTTTTTGTCCCCTTTTCTCTCCGCTCCGTTCGGACGGGCTCCCCGATTTCGGCATGAATAGGAATGTTTATAGCTTTTTGAAAGCTCACTTTAGCTCACGTCTGTGGAATTTCTTATGCCGCCCTCCGAAATCGTTTCCGAGTTCGATCTGTGGCGACGGCGACGGAGGCTGCGTTTGGAGTCGACGGGTCGTCGCTGCGTTAGACAAACATAGATAAATTGGGTAAATATAGAAAAGAGGGCGGCGCGGTCCGTAGTAAGGAGCTGTTGGGTCCACACGGGTGAAGGATCTGCTTGGGGTTTTTTTTCTCGCGTGCCTCCTCCCGCAACACACAGGGAAATGGCATCCCGGAACCTCGCGTCGGACGTTGGGAGGAAGATCCTGGGAAAAGTTCACTGACTTTTCCGTGTGTTTCCCCGTGTGCAAGGGAGCGAGGGAGCAGCTCTGTCTGTCGTATTCCTATATGAAGCTCGTTGTTATTCTAACTGGGGAGGTCAAAGTGGCCTAACCTCTCCGTGTACACTCTCCGTATATCCGTTTCTGCGCACGTTCAGCGCAATTTAGCCCACAAAAAGAGAGCAGCCCTCGCCTCGAGTGGTGATAATAAAGGAAAAGAAATTACAGCGACGACGACGACGACGACGACTCCGGCATTTGGGTTGGGTGTCCGGGACTACAATGGTGGTGCATGTGTGTAGGTAGAAAGGTGTCCACGATAACTGACACGCTTCATGGTTACGAATCGAAAGGATTCGTTTGATGTGTCCGGTGCCACACAATACCCAGGCACTCACACAACTCCGGCATTTGGGTTGGGTGTCCGGGACTACAATGGTGGTGCATGTGTGTAGGTAGAAAGGTGTCCACGATAACTGACACGCTTCATGGTTACGAATCGAAAGGATTCGTTTGATGTGTCCGGTGCCACACAATACCCAGGCACTCACACATACACACACACCTGCTCGGTAAAGTTGGTCAAACATTCGATTTTTCCTCGGGCGGGCTCAATGGGTGGATAATAAATTTTCACATTTCGCACCTGGTGCATTGTGTATTGAGGGGAAAATATGTGTTTTCCTAGATGGTCCGAGGGTTGCGGCACGTTACCGAATCTATTTCTGGTAGAAATAGTTTTGACGATGGGATAGGTCATTACCCTCCCGGTTGATCGATATATTGAAGTATTAAATGAGTTTGACTGCTCGAAGGACGCATTTCTTCAATCGCCCATAGCTTTGTGAATTGTTAACAAGTACAAACATTATGTTGTTTTTCTATGGTATAAACACACAAAACATCCCAGATGAGATAAATTGAACACAATTCGTTATTCGGGTGAGGAGACCTCCCCAGTGTACGTTATGCAAACATTTGTTATGCTTCGACGTACGAACATTTTTCACGGTCTATCGCCCGGGTTGGTTGAACCAGCTCTTGGTCGCGGGAGTGCGAACGAGCAGGAAGGTCGCTCAAGAGTACTTCATCTTGATCCATCCATCGTTGATATCGGCATTCGGGTGTTCGTCGATAGATGTGTGCGAGCAGCCACAGCTAGAGCGCTGCAACAGTTTTGGTATCGTCCTGCGAGACCCTTTGCTGCGATACAATGGGGGGACCGGCCGGGTAGTGTGCTTTGGCAGTCTGTCTACCTCTCGATAATAAATTAAACGAGGAAGTTTAATGAGAAAAAAAGTTGCTGCAGGAATTTGTCTGTCATTTCGAACTTCTTGTTCATCTTATCATTGCTTTGCTGTGTGTTTTCCTCCCCCACGAAGCGATTTGCGGAAGGATGGGCACCAGGATTCGTCGAGTGAGACAAATGCGCTTTCGGGTTTTCGGTATGGTGGAATTTTTTTTACTGTTGCTAAAGGAAGAAGGATACATAAACGGCTCCCCAAAAACCTACCACCGAACGCTTCAATGAGGCGCAAAATGCATGGATGACCGTCTGGCGTACGGTTCCGATGCAGATTTCTCCCAATCTCCTTCGGCGAACCCCGGGCTCTTTGTCGGCGGTGACCACCATCGCGAATGAAGAAGTTAATCTTGACGACTTCGGCCATAAAGCAACAAACGGGTCTGTGCCTGACTGTGGGGTACGCTTTTTGTTTCGTTTTGCAATGCAACGGTGCGATCCTGTGATCCTCCGATGAGTCGAATACTATAGGGAGACGTGCGCAGGGCCACATAAAAAGGTTCATCGCGGATGCTATTGCTGCAAAACCCGGTTGCGATCGTCGAATTTCTTCCCGAAACTCTTGGAAACTCGACCGTGTGGTGGTGATTCCAAGGCGATATGGCGTGGCGCACGGGAAAGTTTTACGTCGTTCATAAGTTGCGCCGCTCGCTAAGGTCCTGTTGGGTGTTCCAAGAAGCGCGCACTTCGGCGAGAGGTGTACGAGATTCGTTCGTGTTCTCGCCGTGGCCTCCTTGCCATACCCGCCGACAAAGAGAGTTTTATGTTTGTATGATTTATGTGAGCAACAACCAACTTCACGGAACATGTTCTTGCCAAACTGCCGTTGTTTCGGGGAAGAAATTAAACGCTCCCCAGGAAACGAGGAGGTGCTATAGACAGGGATCCATAAATGAGGAAGATGCGCTGTCCATTTTTGCTAGCGGGAAGTAAAACAGCGGCATCCCGGTTCGCTTGCCGGTCGGTCGTTATTGAGGGAAGGTCGATGAACGAACACTGGCTGGTATTCGCATGATGGTTTGCAGAAAGGAGTACTGCTTATTGTTTTCCGGAATGGGTTGAGAAGAAGATGCTGATATATTTATAGATTCGACTGTAGATAAATTGATTATACGTTTGTCTTTTGTTAGTTTGGAATGTTTTTTAGTTGAAATTGTTAAAATATGTTCTTGCAAACATTATTCTCTTATTGCTTGAAAAAAATCTATCGATAACTAAGCAACAGAACACAGTGAAAAACTGAAGTGGAACCAGGCAAAAGTGTCACACAGACATGTGCAAGAATGCCACGTTAGCGGGCGCCTGTGTCTGGTTGGAGTGCCTTGCGCCCGGGATCCTTATGGGACAACACCCTCCAGAACGATAATAAATTAAACGAGGAAGTTTAATGAGAAAAAAAGTTGCTGCAGGAATTTGTCTGTCATTTCGAACTTCTTGTTCATCCGCCCGGGATCCTTATGGGACAACACCCTCCAGAACGATAATAAATTAAACGAGGAAGTTTAATGAGAAAAAAAGTTGCTGCAGGAATTTGTCTGTCATTTCGAACTTCTTGTTCATGTTATCATTGCTTTGCTGTGTGTTTTCCTCCCCCACGAAGCGATTTGCGGAAGGATGGGCACCAGGATTCGTCGAGTGAGACAAATGCGCTTTCGGGTTTTCGGTATGGTGGAGATCGATTTGCGTTTTACCTAGCCAGCGCAATGCGCCCAAATCGTCTATTTCAATCGCTCGCGTGCCGGAGTTGTATCTCCGGCAGCACAGCGTGCCGGGGAGAAGTGATTTGCATAGCTTACAGGCGCCGATGGCTTTTGGGGATTCTTTTTCGGTGTTGCTGTCTCTGTGAAGTCTCCTTCTCAGTGCCTTGATCCGGGAAGGCAGAGGGAAGTCGGGATTTTGTACCTCCTCGCGTTCGATTCGCGGAGCGCAACCGACAGAAGTGAGTTATTGGTGGGACAGTAGTATTTCCTTTAATCGTTAGCGTAGATAACGGACGGAGTGTGGGAGACGTTGGAGACCTTCTTCCCACAGCTCTCCAATCTACTGCACCGATCCGACTGGGGCACACACGTTCAATACTGCTAGCCCAGACAAGCACGCCCAGGGATGTGTAGAGTTGGTCGGGTGAGGAGACCTCCCCAGTGTACGTTATGCAAACATTTGTTATGCTTCGACGTACGAACATTTTTCACGGTCTATCGCCCGGGTTGGTTGAACCAGCTCTTGGTCGCGGGAGTGCGAACGAGCAGGAAGGTCGCTCAAGAGTACTTCATCTTGATCCATCCATCGTTGATATCGGCATTCGGGTGTTCGTCGATAGATGTGTGCGAGCAGCCACAGCTAGAGCGCTGCAACAGTTTTGGTATCGTCCTGCGAGACCCTTTGCTGCGATACAATGGGGGGACCGGCCGGGTAGTGTGCTTTGGCAGTCTGTCTACCTCTCAGGCGTGTAGCGCCTAATCCCTAAGCTCTCGGTACACATGCACACTGCTGCTCTGGCATGTTGTGGCGTAGATCAGCACTAACTTTTTTTTGCCCCCTCCTTGTCGTATTCCTATATGAAGCTCGTTGTTATTCTAACTGGGGAGGTCAAAGTGGCCTAACCTCTCCGTGTACACTCTCCGTATATCCGTTTCTGCGCACGTTCAGCGCAATTTAGCCCACAAAAAGAGAGCAGCCCTCGCCTCGAGTGGTGATAATAAAGGAAAAGAAATTACAGCGACGACGACGACGACGACGACTCCGGCATTTGGGTTGGGTGTCCGGGACTACAATGGTGGTGCATGTGTGTAGGTAGAAAGGTGTCCACGATAACTGACACGCTTCATGGTTACGAATCGAAAGGATTCGTTTGATGTGTCCGGTGCCACACAATACCCAGGCACTCACACATACACACACACCTGCTCGGTAAGGTTGGTCAAACATTCGATTTTTCCTCGGGCGGGCTCAATGGGTGGATAATAAATTTTCACATTTCGCACCTGGTGCATTGTGTATTGAGGGGAAAATATGTGTTTTCCTAGATGGTCCGAGGGTTGCGGCACGTTACCGAATCTATTTCTGGTAGAAATAGTTTTGACGATGGGATAGGTCATTACCCTCCCGGTTGATCGATATATTGAAGTATTAAATGAGTTTGACTGCTCGAAGGACGCATTTCTTCAATCGCCCATAGCTTTGTGAATTGTTAACAAGTACAAACATTATGTTGTTTTTCTATGGTATAAACACACAAAACATCCCAGATGAGATAAATTGAACACAATTCGTTATCCCAATAGCAACGTCTCGTTTGTTCGTTGTCCTCAAACTGACAGCATGCAACGACGTAAAGTCGCGGGCGCGTTTTCAGAGAGTGATGTTGAAATTTGAAAGACTCCGTCCGGTGGCGGTTGAAAGAGAGAAGAAGGAGCGTCATGTCAGGATGATGTACCGCTCAGTGGCTCGTTGCAAATGTGATGTTAATTAGGTGTAATATTTTACTGCCGGCTTGAATCTTCGTCTTCTTGCTCGAGTCACCACCACCAGTGGAACTTTTTGCCAAAAAAAAATACTCCCGCCGAAAAAAAGGTGTCAACGTGTTTGGAGGAGAGTTTGCAAAGGAAATTTCACCCATGTTTGCCTTTCCTCTCTCAGGACAGGAAACAAGGGCCTGCCCAGATGAAGTCATCAAGATTTTATAGCAACTCTATAAAACCATAATCGCTCGATATGCAATTTCAGCTTTCCACAGGCCGTCGGTTTGTGGAAAGAGGCATTCGAGCACGAAAGTTGCGTGGAAATCCTTCGTACGTGATTTTATTAAAAGAAAATTAAATCCTCTTCGATTTTCCTCACCACCATCACACTGATGCTGCAGCTTTTCAGACTGACTGTGTGCGTGTTTTGGTTGGTTTGCATTTTTCGGTCCGTGTGGTAAGTTTCTTTTTTTGTAAAATATCAAGTCAATGGTGTATCGGATTGGTTTTCCCTGCTTCTCGCGCTGGAAATGGCGGAGCGATATCTTGTTTATGTTCCTGGTGTGTGTTGGGTTCTGCGGAAGATGCATCTTTTTTGCGCTGTGCTTCCTGTGACCCTCTCTCTCTTCCTGTCTCTCCCTCCTTCCGGGCAGCCTGTCTTGCATCGGTATCTTATAGGGTGAATAATTTTACGCCAACGAGAAAGAAACGATGATATTTATTGAACTCAAAGCGAACGGATTACCGGTTCCCGCGTTCGGGCATTGGTGGTGGTCGTAAAAGTTGGCGCAAATGCGCGCGGCCATAAATTCGAATGGAATTGAAAATTGAATTCCACCGTCGCTTTGAATAACGTGCGAAATAAAACCCCGGAGCCAGGGACCCAGGGGCAGACCGACCGATTTGGTGGTTCCTTTGAAATGGCCAAACGGAGGTTTAAAGATGAGCTCGTCTCATCACACCATACAAGCCGAAAGGGACCACTTGCAGCACGAGTGCAATTGCATTATTGGCTGTATCGTTTCTCCCTATAGTTTAGATTTTTACTGTGCAAGAGCGAGAAAGAGATTTATTCTGCAAAATTGGTCTGTCGGTTTGCTCACTCCGTA
Source organism: Anopheles cracens (assembly GCA_002091845.1). Lineage (NCBI taxonomy): Eukaryota > Metazoa > Arthropoda > Insecta > Diptera > Culicidae > Anopheles > Anopheles cracens. The sequence continues at coordinate 117,750 of KZ072553.1, forward strand.
ATGCGAACTGTGAAGTAATAAAAATGGTACTCCATCATTCATTGAACGTTAAAAAATGTGCAATAAATGCATGGATTTTTTTTTCGAATGCACCAATCAAACACACGGCGATGCACTATCAATCACTTCGTATGTAATTGTGCACAATTTCAACTGTCCGTTTTATTTTCGTGCTTTGCTAGCTGCTGTGTTGTGTCGATTTAATATTTTCGCACTCGCTTTTGGGGTTGATAAATGAACGCGAACGCCGCCGCCGCTCGCTCGTCAGCGGGTGGTGATGGTGACTTCCCGAACAAACACAGCCACCCTCATCTGCAGCTTTTGCCCGTTTTTCTGTGCATCTTCTAGGAAGAGACAAGCTTTTTTGTTAAATCGCTGTGTGGCAATGGCGGAAGACGAGTTCAAGTTTTTGTGGCACCTGTCCCAATCCCTGAGCGTTGGATGAAGCCAGATAGTGCAGCAGACACAGACGGCGGTGCAGGAGTACGCCGTCATCTCCGGCACACGTCGAGAGCGGTGTTGTGGGTTTACTTAGTTAAGGGATTACCCTGAGTGACGTACTCGGCGAAGACTTGAGTGAACTTTCACTATCAGCCGTGATTCGACAGATGAAATTCAATTATCCTAACTTCAAATCCTTGCCGGGAAGCCAGTTGTCGGAAGCATTTAGTGTGCGAGTGCGAGTGACAATGCAATCTCTGTGATGCTGTGCTGCTTCTCGTACGAAATTTTCGTGAAGTTTTGGGTGAAAGGAGCTCCGCTGGTAGAGAGCTTTTTTTGATCATTTATTTAATCAGACATGAGAAATGGTCATTAATAAATTTCTTCACACGACATCTCTGCTACACAGCAACAGAAGAGCCCAGTCGCGCTTTCTTTCACAGTTTAAATGGTCATTATTATGTCCATATGATGGGGGAAGTGAGTTTCGGTGGAGATTCGTGAGAGCGGATGGGCAGTAGTGTGTGCACACATGGGGTATATCGCAACTAACGTTCTCATCCTTCAGTGGCACTAGAATCCGACGGTGCTCGCACGATGTGAAACAATAATTAGGTATGTTTAATTAAATTTCTTACAATCTAATTTACGATGCGCGCAGCACTACTACACCTGGCACGAGAACCGGGGAGCACATGCGACTGGCGTGTCTTATGGGTTTATGCGCTTCTGACGAGGGCCACATTCGGGCTGCTGTGTGCTGAAACCGGGGAGCACATGCGACTGGCGTGTCTTATGGGTTTATGCGCTTCTGACGAGGGCCACATTCGGGCTGCTGTGTGCTGTGCGAGTAGGAGATGGTGGAGCAAGCAGGACCCCGCGAGCATCAACGCTCGTAAACACGCCGTGCCAGTTTGCTAAACGACGGCAAGGATTAGGCCAACCTCCGCTTGGGGGACAATCCAAACGAGCAGTCTCGTGTGAGATTTTAATGAATTCTTGAATCGCGCTGGTATGGGTTTGGCTGGCGGGTGGTGATGGTGACTTCCCGAACAAACACAGCCACCCTCATCTGCAGCTTTTGCCCGTTTTTCTGTGCATCTTCTAGGAAGAGACAAGCTTTTTTGTTAAATCGCTGTGTGGCAATGGCGGAAGACGAGTTCAAGTTTTTGTGGCACCTGTCCCAATCCCTGAGCGTTGGATGAAGCCAGATAGTGCAGCAGACACAGACGGCGGTGCAGGAGTACGCCGTCATCTCCGGCACACGTCGAGAGCGGTGTTGTGGGTTTACTTAGTTAAGGGATTACCCTGTTGTTATGAGTTTTTGTGTTCCGGTTTTTGTTTTTCGCGTCGTTGAGAATTTGAAATATTATTGGGAAGGTGATTTATCTCGACACCGGATGTCTTTGTTCGATAGGTACGCGGAACATTGAGATTTCACGTTAATCTAGATATTGAAATTCATTTTGAACTAATTTTTAAATGTTCTTCGATAAAGATATTACTATCTCAAGCACGACTTCTCAAGCTATTAAACTAAAGAAATTCTTATGAGAATGAAGCTTATGACAAAAGGTTCCACGATTATGGTGCTATAAATTCACCATATCTGCAGGCATTATTTATCATTTGAAATTCGCCATACCAGGCACGTACGCCTGTGCGCCGCGGAACGAACTAATCGTTTTAAAATATTGCATGACATTAAAATCTCAGGATTATGGGGGTGGCTCCCATCACACAGGTCGACCCAGAGGCGCGTGTCTCGTTTGCGAAACTGTCGCAGCTTATTTCGCCGGAGCTGCTTACTCGTTTCGTATACCACGACGGGGAGCAGCAGCAGTTCATGCAGTGGGATGAAAATAGTTTTATTACACTCCGTTCTCTCCGGAGGTGTACTCCAGTGAGACACGATACCGATATACAACACATACACACACGCTATGGGTTTGGGAAGTTTGGCGACGAATCTCGACTCCACCGTACCGCGTTGAGAAGAAGGCTCCAGTAGTGTGTGCACACATGGGGTATATCGCAACTAACGTTCTCATCCTTCAGTGGCACTAGAATCCGACGGTGCTCGCACGGGAAAAGAAAGGGGAGAGAGAGAGATACTTAAATTAAATTTCACTCAAGCGTCATTTTAAGAGATGGGGCGGGCAAGGACGAAAAAAATCGCGGAAAACCCCCCTTTAACATTTCTTCACGAAATCAACGCTGCTCGCTGTTGTGCTTGCTCTGCTACGTTTGAGTTCTCCTCCCACAGGAGGGGGCGGAATAAAAGGAGAGCATCACTTTTCCTGTCCGTTTCGAGTTTTGGGTTGTTTTATGTAATCACCGCGCGACTGTTGTAGCAGCGTCATCATCAGACACATCGCTCCGCTTTGTCTACGGCCCCCCCGGTAGTTGAGCTGCTGTTGTGAAGCATCTTCAACTAAATTGTGATTATTAAATAGCGAGTAAAACAACAGTCGAGCGTCGGTTTGCGAATGGAAGTGGGTGGCTGGGAGGTGTAAGCTGCGCTCGGTTGAAAAAAAAATGATCTTGATGTTTGCATCATGAAGCTGATGCTTTTCTATGCAAAAAGTGCTTACGCCCCTTTTCATTTAATGGTGCAACATCGTGCGTTTGAGTCGCTTTCCATTCAAAGACATTATACACAGGTGTGCGTTCTGGTTGCAATATAAAACAAAATTTTATTGCTCCCGCCGCAGGTTGTTGTTTCGGTATTGCGCTTATTATGCCGGGAATATATTACACCATGTTTCATTTCGACCGCAATCGCAGCAGCATCATCGCGCGCCTCGTTCTCATTACCGCAGAAGGCCGCGTCTGTAGTCGAGAGGTATTTTATCGCCACTTCGCGGAACTCTAACGACAACCTGTGTGGGTGTGTGGAATTAACACTCCATTTCACAGAAACTACTTTAGACAATTAGGTTCTTATAGGAGGTGATCGGTTTATGACGGTGAATAACTTCAATTCAGTTCGCTACTTGAAGAGCAGATCTATCCACCTAATAAGGACGAGAGTTTGTTTTCGTCGCTGGGAATACCCGGCGGCGAAGTCATCGTACCTCTCGGGCTCAGGATCGTGTAATATTTTCCCACAACCGAAGTGGGAAAATCAAGTCAGGCGCGCGAGCCGGGTCTAACGAACTGATAAAATGTAATTTAGGTTTCAACTACCTCCCAGGCGCAATTCTCTCTCTCTCTCTCTCTCACTCTCTCTCATGCAAGGAAAAACAGAAGAGCTGCGTGTGTGTGTGTGTGGCGATTTAAGCATTCCACCGATGCGCTGCGGTGGTGCGTACAAGGGAAAATGTACGTTTAAGCGGTATTTTTCTCCGTGTGGCCAATTTCCGTTTCCGAACGAAGGTGTATTTCATTAAAATGTTTTACACGTACCGTTCTCGTGGGCACGACGCGTCTTGGTTGGGAATGAAACACAGGTACGCGGCGTACATTAGCACACAGGTGCAGGAGCTGCTGCGTATGTGTCCGTGTGGGCGTGTGGAAATCGGATGAAGCAAAACCGGAACGGAGGAGAACACACTGCGGAAGGATTTTCCGGGGCCGGATCGCTGACCGCTGTGTGGGTTGCGCTCTGGTGTGTGTGTGTGCGTGTGTGGCGTCTGTGGGAAAATGAACGATGATGCTAGTTTATGGTTGAGTAATTCTCCCATTTCCCGCAGCAGCAGTCGGCTAGACATCCCCGTGGACGCGGAATCGACAAGCGCGGTCCAAGGATCGCTTACACATGGTGGTCAATCGGGGCAATCTGTGTGTGTGTGCGTACGTGTGGCGGCACCGCGTTCATTAATCAGATTTGCGATACAATTTGTTATCCTTATGGTCGCAGTCAGTCTCCCGTGCACTCTTGGAGTTAGATTTAGTGTGCGAGTGCGAGTGACAATGCAATCTCTGTGATGCTGTGCTGCTTCTCGTACGAAATTTTCGTGAAGTTTTGGGCGAAAGGAGCTCCGCTGGTAGAGAGCTTCTTTTGATCATTTATTTAATCAGACATGAGAAATGGTCATTAATAAATTTCTTCACACGACATCTCTGCTACACAGCAACAGAAGAGCCCAGTCGCGCTTTCTTTCACAGTTTAAATGGTCATTATTATGTCCATATGATGGGGGAAGTGAGTTTCGGTGGAGATTCGTGAGAGCGGATGGGAATGAATAATTAAGATACAAATCATACGAACACGTCGTAAATTTTCATTATTGAAATCTTTCATCGAATTGGCATTCTTTTTTCAATGTTCAATGTTTGAGGAAGATATGGAAGTACTTGCTTCAAAGAAAAAACTAGATCCCAGTGACTCACTATCTTTGCGGTTCTTACGCAACAAGGTTGTTGACTTTTCGAAACCGCCTTCTCACACGAACAAAAAAAGGGTTTATCGTCATATTCTCCGGGTCGCAATTTATGAGCGATGCGTGCATTTCGCTCGGCAGACGCCTTAATGGGGTTGCCAGTTACGCAATTTCGCACAACAACAAAGGTCCTGCCTTCCTGCAGACTGTTTCTCCGCGTGTATGATATCGCTTTCTGTGCTCTGGGATGCGAGTGGAGCCCGTGTGGAACCAGAGGGTGAACAACACGGCTGCTGCTGCTGCTGCTCACATTTAATGGGTAAATAATCGGATAATCGATCTCGCGGCAACCCCACGGCCCGTTTCGAGTGGGAGAGGGGGCCGATCGGGGTTTACAACGCGCGCGCGGGTCACGTTTATATGGTTTCATTGACCCTTTCGTATACCGCCCGGGTCATCAGGGCGCGATACGGATGGGTGGAGAGAACACGCGGGGTTCAGGATTAATGACGCAAAAACAGCTGTTTGCCATTTTTGTGCCTCCCCCCCACCCCATCCAGCCTGTTCTTTCCTGTTTTTCTTTTTTTTCGTAGTGGATGGAGTTTGATGTGCCGAAAATACCCGCCCAAAAAATCCATATTGAGTGATTTTTGGCTGTGTAGGGTGTTTTTTCTTATCCGGCTTCATTTCAGTATATCCCCGCCTGAGCA
>KZ072553.1:143600-165099 GCA_002091845.1 Anopheles cracens
GGCGGAGAGGATAATCACTTGACGTGGTGTGACGTTCGCCGTAGTGTTGGAGGCTGTACTTCGTGAACCGCAGAGTTCAAATGCTATTTACTGCGGCGCTAAACCTGGCACATTCCAGGGTGGCACGCTCTCTAGTGGCTGGCCCTTGTCGGAATGGAGATAAGTGCATCGATTATTCATGTGTTCTTTACTAATGTACAAATTAGAATATTTTTTCTTGCTGCTGCTGCTATTACAGTTTCCAGTTTCGTACCGAGGCTTCATATTCTAATCGGCTCCGCCACGCTACGAACGATCTCACGATTTATCGGTAGCCCAGTCTTTCTTTGACAGACAGCCGGGACAGAGACAGTCAGCGCGCGCGACGCAAGATACAATCGCAAGCCTCCCAGTGGCAGGCAAAATTATTGCCGCAAGTTTTATCGCGCTCGCGCTCGTCTCCTCCCTCCCGTCAATCAGTGACTTGTCGCAGAAGTTATCTGGTGGCATTTTTGGATTCGGTGCGCGCGGGCGAGAGAGACCTTCCTTTTGAGTTTCCCATTTCGGTCGACGCACTGATAGCGGAATAATTTGGGGTTGAATTATTCACCGCACACCGGCAGGGCGGAAAAGCCCTTTAAACGACGAAAGTGAAGGTACCGGAACGTGCGACGACAACGCGAAAGAGCCGGCGAAAAAAAAAGGACAGTCGTGGCTTTTTCCCCCTCCGGGGCGCGCGACGGTGTCAGTGACATTAGAGTTTTGACCCTAACCAGGAGGAGTCAAGGCTCAAAGCTCGGAATTTAAATGTCCATTTGCTTACGCGCACTTTCAGCTAATGTCATGCGGAGAGACGAGAGACAGCGAGGACTGAGACGGAAGGGCGCGGCTGGGAAGCGTGGGAATTTGGAGAGATATAAACAGCCCACGAACGGCGGCTCTGGGCGGCGAGCTTGAGTCTCGGAAACGAATCGGCCCAAGAGCGGAAGGATGAGTGATCCCGAAATGCGACTTTTTGGGTACATTGTTGTGTTGGATCCACCCCGGGATCAATGATAAAATATGCAAATCTATCAGAGTGAGAGATAGAGGAGGATGTGATGTGTCTCTTGCATGATGCTTCCTGTAGATAAGTTCTTCAAGAGAGAGCAACCGGAATGGTCCCATTTTTGAATTACCGATCGGAACGTACAAGCAAGGAACAGTAATCTTTTGGAGGTTGTGGAACAGAATTCTGACGGCCAAATAAGCTCATTGCAGAGTCAATCTGTGTCTGCACGTTGCCCCAGCGGACGTCAAAGTACTCCGGGGTCCCGGGAGTCGTATATTTTCCTTGCCCAATCAACAGGTTGTTGCTTCACGAAAGCTTAAATTATTCACCACGTGCAGCAGCAGTGTATGGTTCTACGAGCTGCCGGGATCGAGTGGAAATTTCGTCGAAATGTTGGCAAAAAATGGAAATCGGTGCTCCACTTCTTCCCCAACGTTCCGTCGGGCACTCTCCTCCAACAGAGTCCGTTCGGTGCTATTGGTTTTTGGCGAGTCGGTAAATTCTACACTTTACTGGCCTTCTGTTGCAAACGATACGCGCGCGCGGTAGCTTAAATCGCTCAGTGAAGCATGAGAGTTTTCTACGGTGGTGTACGGCGTCGTCGTATACATGCCACCGGCAGCAGCAGCAGAAAGTCGGAGGAAGCATGAAATCGGAGAATTTTATTAATTATTCATAACATGCACACACATGCTCCGGTGCTGGGAGAGAACGTCAAAAGGATGAAAGTTTGCGAGTGTTGCTCGTCAATGTTTCAACCACCGGGGGCTCTACACGAAAAGGCTTAAAGTTGCGTGTGCAAGAAAACCTCAAACATACACACGCACATACCCTGATTAAGTTAAACAAATTCCATAAGCCCGGAATGAAATGATTGGATAATTAATTCCACGATAATTTCATCCCAGAAACATTCTACTCTCCCGTTCTATTGACACCTCCGCAATTCGCAAATTTTATGTGGCTCTTTGAACAGATTTTCTCCACTTCAAAGATGGTGCTTGGAAGTTGTTTCAAGGAGAATTACGTTGCAAAATTGATTTAATAGCTCATTTCGCGATTCGCGCACGCACACACACCGCTCACTAACCTTCGTCAATCAGTGACTTGTCGCAGAAGTTATCTGGTGGCATTTTTGGATTCGGTGCGCGCGGGCGAGAGAGACCTTCCTTTTGAATTTCCCATTTCGGTCGACGCACTGATAGCGGAATAATTTGGGGTTGAATTATTCACCGCACACCGGCAGGGCGGAAAAGCCCTTTAAACGACGAAAGTGAAGGTACCGGAACGTGCGACGACAACGCGAAAGAGCCGGCGAAAAAAAAAGGACAGTCGTGGCTTTTTCCCCCTCCGGGGCGCGCGACGGTGTCAGTGACATTAGAGTTTTGACCCTAACCAGGAGGAGTCAAGGCTCAAAGCTCGGAATTTAAATGTCCATTTGCTTACGCGCACTTTCAGCTAATGTCATGCGGAGAGACGAGAGACAGCGAGGACTGAGACGGAAGGGCGCGGCTGGGAAGCGTGGGAATTTGGAGAGATATAAACAGCCCACGAACGGCGGCTCTGGGCGGCGAGCTTGAGTCTCGGAAACGAATCGGCCCAAGAGCGGAAGGATGAGTGATCCCGAAATGCGACTTTTTAGGTACATTGTTTTAGGTACGTGTTGGATCCACCCCGGGATCAATGATAGAATATGCAAATCTATCAGAGTGAGAGATAGAGGAGGATGTGATGTGTCTCTTGCATGATGCTTCCTGTAGATAAGTTCTTCAAGAGAGAGCAACCGGAATGGTCCCATTTTTGAATTACCGATCGGCCGAGAAAGGAAAAGCTCCGAACTCTACTCCGAGCAGGCGAGAAGCAATTGTGAAGAAAAATAAATCCCGTTCGCCGTTTCCGAGCACTTAGCGCCCGCTGTTTTGTTCGGTACGCATTCACTGCCGAACAAAACGGGCAACCGAAAGATGATGGTAATATTAGTTTCGTGCGACAAGCACGAGCTTTCTTTTTTGCCCATGTTATCAAGGATTGAATGGAGCAAAAGAGGGGATCAAAAGAGTAAAGATTCATTCCGATAGCCTCCGAGTGATAATTGGCCCTCTAAAACGTTCAGCTCAGTAGTAGTAGTAGTTCGTGCAAATTTGGGAACCACTTAGAGGGCTTTTGTGAATCGTCAGGATAACATCAGGATCTGTTGTGGCTCAAAGTAGACACAGGTCGTTCGTTGGCATGTTCTTTTTATAGCGTTGAGGATAATGTTTGTTCTCATGGCATGCATGGGATATTTTTTTTTTCGTTTTTGCCACTAAACAGGACCTTTTCCGAGAAGCTTTTCTCGATTCTTGCTCTTGCTCTCGGCGCCCCGTTCGTGCTAAAATGCTGGTGGAAGGCTTTAGGGTAGCGGCAGATGAATGTTTTGTTGCCTCTTGCGAATGCTTTGCATTGCGCCAGAGTGAGAATTTATCGTAAGCACGTCTGGAATGCGCTACTACATGCTGCTGCTGCTGCTGCGATGTGTTTGAAAGGACGAGCGTGAGGAGAGAACGATTATCATGCCCAGCTGATAACATGTTAATGCCGGGCTCCATTACATCGCTTTCTTTCACGTGCTGCTGCTGCTGTGTGGAAAGAGGAACGTCGCTAATTCATGTGTGCTAGACAGGCGTCGATTTATATGCGTGCGTATATGTTGTACTCCGAGGAAAGCTCCCCCACCCCACACGCCCGCTCAAGGCAATGGGGCTTGATTGTGGTCGTTAGCGAAATTGATTGCCGACGAAGGAGCCGACATCAGCATCACCCGAGAAAGGAAAAGCTCCGAACTCTACTCCGAGCAGGCGAGAAGCAATTGTGAAGAAAAATAAATCCCGTTCGCCGTTTCCGAGCACTTAGCGCCTCTTGATGGCTTTTTACACAAATAACCCATCTCTCCTGCGCGCGCCTGCGCGAGTTGATACTTGTCTGTGATATGTTTTCTTCCTCTTCAAAAGCCCCGTCTAGCCATCTGGGATCCAATAAACAAACACCGAAAGAACTAGAACCGCATGCTCTCTCATTCTCTCTCTCTACCAAAACGTCGCAAATTTGATGTCCATTTGGATTAAGGCTCTAGTGTATGTGTGTGTGAGAGTTTTAATTAAATGATCCTTGACCAGTTTTTCACCGGTCCAACTACTGTCCAACCATCCAGCGAAGAACCTGCTTAGGATTCAGTCTGCGCAAACTATCAACCCATCCTGCCGGTGTGTTTTGCGCTCATCGTTAGTTCCTTTATTCTGCTCCCGCATCCCGAGCACAGCCATTTATTAAAGGTCGATTCATGTAATTGAATTATGGATTCGAGCCAAATTGTTGTTAATCCAATCTCCGGCAGTGGAAAGGACGAATGAACTTTGAGCAGCGCGGTAACAGTAACGCTTAAAATATGATTCCAACAAAGCCACGGGCATGCTCTCATCAGACACTTGCTCAAGACTTCGTTTCGCTCGGAGTGATTTTCGTGTAGACACGGCTTGGCTACACCATTTAGTAGCAGGAAGAGGAGCAACAAAGCGAACAACTGCACGATGAAAACATTCCGCATAAATCAGCTGTTGAACTTTTGCGTAAAAAAAGCCAGCAGCAGCAGCAGCAGCAGCAGCAAATTGCCCTGCTCGACGCCGCGTCTCCTGCAAGATATTGATTTCCTTGCTGTGATGGACCGAGGAAACGACCGAGGTCTTATTCTAGGGAACCGTATTTGGACCTCTCTGGCCTGCGGGTGGAATTAAACTTGATGACACCCATCAACCATTATAGTACGCCGCCGCCGGTGTCTGGACGGGATAATCTTCGCCGTGCCGGCGGCGGTGGCGATGGCCGCTTATGCCCGCTTCTGCTTGCTCGCTTCCCGCATCACCAATAATAATGGCAATAATATGCGCCACCCACAACGACGCCCGTCCTCCGCCTCTCGGCCGCCGGAAGGTGTGTAAACCGATGGTGCCCCGGGTTCGCGCGTCATATTGTGAAATTTAATATTCAAACCCATTTTAACGGCGGCACAAACAACAACTAACCTCTGCTTCGGGTGGAATGTGCTTTCTTGATGGCTTTTTACACAAATAACCCATCTCTCCTGCGCGCGCGCGCGCGAGTTGATACTTGTCTGTGATATGTTTTCTTCCTCTTCAAAAGCCCCGTCTAGCCATCTGGGATCCAATAAACAAACACCGAAAGAACTAGAACCGCATGCTCTCTCATTCTCTCTCTACCCGAAGCAAAATGATTCTGTTGGTGTGGAAGGAGTTGCTTCCAGCATAGCGCACAATCCGCTTGGAACTGTCCGAAATCGGTTGGGCGCGATTAACTTGGGTGTGTGGGTATATGTGTGTTGTGTTGTGAGCTGGAGATTTGGTTTCGGAATTGCTGAGGATGGCGATGAAATGAAGCAATACGATGGAAATGAGCCTCACTAACGAGAGCGAAGGATGATCGGGGATTGGCGATTCGATTACGATTGATGCAGTGCTTACTATCGATCGGAAAAATCAACAGATGGTGGTGTGTATGTTTTCCGTCTTAGATATCCTGTATTAGAGAAAGTTATTTTTAGTTTATTTTTTGTCCTAAAATGAACAACGGAAGTTCTTGTAAAGTGCTTGCAAAAATGGTGTAAACGCTTAAAAAGCATTTGTGTTGCCCTTTCTCACAAACTCCTCTTTATTCTGCTCCCGCATCCCGAGCACAGCCATTTATTAAAGGTCGATTCATGTAATTGAATTATGGATTCGAGCCAAATTGTTGTTAATCCAATCTCCGGCAGTGGAAAGGACGAATGAACTTTGAGCAGCGCGGTAACAGTAACGCTTAAAATATGATTCCAACAAAGCCACGGGCATGCTCTCATCAGACACTTGCTCAAGACTTCGTTTCGCTCGGAGTGATTTTCGTGTAGACACGGCTTGGCTACACCATTTAGTAGCAGGAAGAGGAGCAACAAAGCGAACAACTGCACGATGAAAACATTCCGCATAAATCAGCTGTTGAACTTTTGCGTAAAAAAAGCCAGCAGCAGCAGCAGCAGCAGCAGCAAATTGCCCTGCTCGACGCCGCGTCTCCTGCAAGATATTGATTTCCTTGCTGTGATGGACCGAGGAAACGACCGAGGTCTTATTCTAGGGAACCGTATTTGGACCTCTCTGGCCTGCGGGTGGAATTAAACTTGATGACACCCATCAACCATTATAGTACGCCGCCGCCGGTGTCTGGACGGGATAATCTTCGCCGTGCCGGCGGCGGTGGCGATGGCCGCTTATGCCCGCTTCTGCTTGCTCGCTTCCCGCATCACCAATAATAATGGCAATAATATGCGCCACCCACAACGACGCCCGTCCTCCGCCTCTCGGCCGCCGGAAGGTGTGTAAACCGATGGTGCCCCGGGTTCGCGCGTCATATTGTGAAATTTAATATTCAAACCCATTTTAACGGCGGCACAAACAACAACTAACCTCTGCTTCGGGTGGAATGTGCTTTCTTGATGGCTTTTTACACAAATAACCCATCTCTCCTGCGCGCGCGCGCGCGAGTTGATACTTGTCTGTGATATGTTTTCTTCCTCTTCAAAAGCCCCGTCTAGCCATCTGGGATCCAATAAACAAACACCGAAAGAACTAGAACCGCATGCTCTCTCATTCTCTCTCTACCAAAACGTCGCAATTTTGATGTCCATTTGGATTAAGGCTCTAGTGTATGTGTGTGAGAGAGTTTTAATTAAACGATCCTTGACCAGTTTTTCACCGGTCCAACTACTACCCAACCACCCAGCGAAGAACCTGCTTAGGATTCAGTCTGCGCAAACTATCAACCCATCCTGCCGGTGTGTTTTGCGCTCATCGTTAGTTCCGGATGAATACATTCAATTACGGTTCAGAACGGTTGCCTTCGGATGCAATTGGCCGGTAATGCCTTCAAAACCGACCGGGCGCCCTTCACCAGGCGAGGATAGCATGCAGATTAACGGCTGGAAACGGTGCAGTAAAAATAACAATTACAATTTTCTCCCGAACGAGCGAAAACGTATTCTTTTCTCGTTCAAGGGTCGACGAGTCCACCTGGCTGGCTCTTCAACTCAACGTGGAGTGTCGCCATAAAAGCGCTGGAGTTTTCACCTATTTCCCAGTGCACCGGTGCGGGCGCAGGATACGGCAAGCACATGTGCAGGCAAGTCGCGCATGAACTGCTCGCTCGGACGGATAATTAAATCGTTCGTCGCCCGTCGCCGGCGGCGCGTCCTTGCGTGCGTTCTCAAGCGCGATAATATGTGTCATTTGGTGGCTAAAAGCATTCCCAATTGTTTTTAGTGCCCCGTGACGCCGTCTCCCCCGCGGGGAATGTGGGATGACAATTACATCAAGTCAATTGTTACGACCGCCGCCATTACGGGATGCTGCTAATGGACGCTAATTCTCCCCCACCACGTTGCTCGCTGACGTCGCAGGGTGTGCAGTTATTTGGTTTCGGTTCTTTTGAGTTCCATTTTTATATGCAAGTGACGAAATTCGGTCGCTATTTGTTTTCGTGCGCAACGAAACGAAATTTATTCATAGCTAATTGATTTCCTTATTTGACTTGAAGCATGTTTGGTGTGTATGTATGTGTGCGTGTTGAAATATCCGTTGATTCAAAGACCATTATCAATTCGCATCGTCTCTCCCCGTTAAGAACGTTCGCATCTAATGCATTCAAATGTTCCTGTTTAGTATTAACCTAAATGGTTATGGCGCTTGTTACTTTAATAAACATTTTTGTTGTGCAATAGAAACTGCCTGGAATGGATGTAACAACTCCGGCGGAAGGTCGTTTACCTTTTGCGGGGCACGCCCGGAAAAATCGCCCTGTCATATAATTTCCTCTTCTTCTCTCCGGAAAAAAAACCATTAGAGATGTCAGGAAAAGCACGCGTCTGGCAGAGGCAAAAGCTTTATGATGGTGAGTCGCGGCATCGGTACGCGCAACCTTTTCTCGCAAAAGCAGACACACGGACGTGGATGATGGGGGAAGGGCACGGCTGGATTTGTATTGACCCTGGCGTGAGTTGCCGGGGCTCGGTTAATGATCGTTTGCAGCGTTTCCTTCCTATATCCGCTCTCCTGGCACTGACCAAAGAATTTGGTGGATTTTTACGTCTGAATAAGAATCACAAACACAGGCGCGCGCGCGCACACACACGCCGTCTCGAAGGTCTCCCTTTTCCACTCGAGACAACGTCACTCTCCAGCCACTACACTGCCTTTTTCCACCTTTACCGATTCCATTCCGATGGATTAATGGGGTGTTGAAAATTTATTGCCCCGGCATATCGTCAGGACGCGCTGTGTTGTGCCCGGCTGCACAGCTGGCAATGGCAAATTTCGGTTTCAGTTTCACCCAGACACCTTTTTTCCGTGTCGTTGTTTTTTTTCTGTTTCCTCTTCTTCCTTAGGTGCCCCACCTTCACCCGACCCCCAACCGGAAAAGCGAAGTGAGGTTTGCCCGAATCGGTGATTTATACTTTCGTGATTACAGTCTAAATGAGATCGTCTCTCGAAAGATGGGAACGAACGATCCGTGTGGCTCCCTGCTGTTTTCGCCGCCCAGTCTTCCGCCGCCAGGGAACGATGGCGTTCCCCCCCCCCCTGATTCGGGGGGAGAGGTGTCTGTTTTCTGCTAGGCGGTGCTGTGGGTGGTAAAATCCTTTTTCCGCCACCACCACAACAGGCTCCGAAAGCACGAAAGTTTGAAAAGTTGAAAGAGGAGTATCCCTTGGGGGGAAAACGGAGATAGGAAGTGCGAGGCCTGCCCGAAGGAAAATATGATAAAGGATTTATTAATGACAAAGCATCTCACTCCCCCCAGTGCTCTCATCCGCACCCTCTTTCATAAGATATGACCCTGGAAGGAATTTAAACTCTTTCTATGCTGCTGCACATGTGCTTCCAGTGGGTCTGGGTTTTCGGTGGTAGGGTTTCATATTTATGTGTGTGAGGTCGAGTGATGGAAATGTGCCCCAGAAGCTACAATCTACCGTATATAAACACAGAAGAGGGCGGCTGTGGGCAAACTGTGAACTTCCCCCCCAGGGGGTGAGATACTTCGCGGTTTGGTGTTAGAACGGAAGCGCCAAGGACCTTCCCGAAAAGCAATCTAGAGAAAAGGTGATGTAGGGGAAATTTCCAGACACCTTTATCATTTTTCTGTTGTTGGAATCACCTCATCCTTCATCTCGCTACCTTATTCATCCCCCCCCTCAAACAGATAACGTGTCCGGAGCATGCTTCGGAGGAGGTTAACGGTTCAGAAATTATATCATCATTAGTCGAAAGAAGTCGGAAGCGCTTCTTCTACAAGGTGAACACCACACGAACCGTGAAACGGCTAATTGTGGCTGTTGAAATGGAATGTTTTGGTGTGTAATGAATTGTCAAGTTAGTTAGCGTTTCAAGCCAACAATCTAGTTGGTTAACTATAATTAAAAAATGAAAAACAATCCGATTCATACTTGCTACTTTACGATCGGAACTAATACCTTTGGCTCTGCGCTGTGTGACCTTTTACCAACCAAAAAAGGAAATATTTTTTTTTCGATTCAGAAACCGCTTTATTGAAAGCTGAAACAGCGCGCGAGCGTTGTTCGAAATGAGGCGGTAAATTTTATGCGCGACATAAAAATTGATATCACCTAATCAACGAATTTCTGTCTCGGTTGGGCGCTGTGTGGGTGAAGGTGAAATGGAATTATTTTTCCACCTCCACCCCATCCAGACACAGGAGCAGCAGCAGCAGCCCTTTGCCCAATTAATTAAATCAATACGGTGTTTGACGCGTGCTCGCCGTTGCCTTTGACTCCCGATTTTACGGTCATCCTATACTTTCGCCATCACAAATTCAAGAGAGAACCTTAACGGTTGAGAGAAAATGTCCTTTCAAAAGAAAATAAATGCATGTGAGATGTGTATTTCTTTTGTATAAAGGAATAAAGCGAACCGAAAAAAACCGGCTTCGTGGAATCGATCATGCAAAAATGTAGTTTTTCTCTCAGTAGCGATTCATGGTCAATGATTTCCAATCGCTCGACCGGAAGTCACCGGACACATTTGGTCAGCCGTGCGTGGTGTTTGTCCTTCGGACGAAGGAAAAGGGTTCCTTCCCGGAGCCATTCTTTCTCTCTTATACACTCTCGGTTAGTTTAGTTTCGATGTGTTACCGACGCAGCACACATAGAGAGATGTTTGTTATTCTAACGTCGAAGTACAAACTCTCGCTCTTCCAACCGAATTTAGAAGTCCTTTCGATTGTGTTTTTTTTTCGATGTGTGAAAGTGAATTTGCCGACAGGCGAGAGAGAGGACTTCATTTTCCTTCGGGCATACACACTTCCTGCGGCAGCGGTCAGGTTATTTATTTATATTCGCACAAGCTTTTTCCACTTTGCTTCCTTCTTTTGTTGCCCACCACTGCACACACACGGAGAGGTAAATACGCTCTCGTTTTTTGTAAGCCTTTTTTTTCGTTTGCAAATTTTCTTCTGCTTGATTGGCCCGAAGCAAAATGATTCTGTTGGTGTGGAAGGAGTTGCTTCCAGCATAGCGCACAATCCGCTTGGAACTGTCCGAAATCGGTTGGGCGCGATTAACTTGGGTGTGTGGGTATATGTGTGTTGTGTTGTGAGCTGGAGATTTGGTTTCGGAATTGCTGAGGATGGCGATGAAATGAAGCAATACGATGGAAATGAGCCTCACTAACGAGAGCGAAGGATGATCGGGGATTGGCGATTCGATTACGATTGATGCAGTGCTTACTATCGATCGGAAAAATCAACAGATGGTGGTGTGTATGTTTTCCGTCTTAGATATCCTGTATTAGAGAAAGTTATTTTTAGTTTATTTTTTGTCCTAAAATGAACAACGGAAGTTCTTGTAAAGTGCTTGCAAAAATGGTGTAAACGCTTAAAAAGCATTTGTGTTGCCCTTTCTCACAAACTCCTCTTTATTCTGCTCCCGCATCCCGAGCACAGCCATTTATTAAAGGTCGATTCATGTAATTGAATTATGGATTCGAGCCAAATTGTTGTTAATCCAATCTCCGGCAGTGGAAAGGACGAATGAACTTTGAGCAGCGCGGTAACAGTAACGCTTAAAATATGATTCCAACAAAGCCACGGGCATGCTCTCATCAGACACTTGCTCAAGACTTCGTTTCGCTCGGAGTGATTTTCGTGTAGACACGGCTTGGCTACACCATTTAGTAGCAGGAAGAGGAGCAACAAAGCGAACAACTGCACGATGAAAACATTCCGCATAAATCAGCTGTTGAACTTTTGCGTAAAAAAAGCCAGCAGCAGCAGCAGCAGCAGCAGCAAATTGCCCTGCTCGACGCCGCGTCTCCTGCAAGATATTGATTTCCTTGCTGTGATGGACCGAGGAAACGACCGAGGTCTTATTCTAGGGAACCGTATTTGGACCTCTCTGGCCTGCGGGTGGAATTAAACTTGATGACACCCATCAACCATTATAGTACGCCGCCGCCGGTGTCTGGACGGGATAATCTTCGCCGTGCCGGCGGCGGTGGCGATGGCCGCTTATGCCCGCTTCTGCTTGCTCGCTTCCCGCATCACCAATAATAATGGCAATAATATGCGCCACCCACAACGACGCCCGTCCTCCGCCTCTCGGCCGCCGGAAGGTGTGTAAACCGATGGTGCCCCGGGTTCGCGCGTCATATTGTGAAATTTAATATTCAAACCCATTTTAACGGCGGCACAAACAACAACTAACCTCTGCTTCGGGTGGAATGTGCTTTCTTGATGGCTTTTTACACAAATAACCCATCTCTCCTGCGCGCGCGCGCGCGAGTTGATACTTGTCTGTGATATGTTTTCTTCCTCTTCAAAAGCCCCGTCTAGCCATCTGGGATCCAATAAACAAACACCGAAAGAACTAGAACCGCATGCTCTCTCATTCTCTCTCTACCAAAACGTCGCAATTTTGATGTCCATTTGGATTAAGGCTCTAGTGTATGTGTGTGAGAGAGTTTTAATTAAACGATCCTTGACCAGTTTTTCACCGGTCCAACTACTACCCAACCACCCAGCGAAGAACCTGCTTAGGATTCAGTCTGCGCAAACTATCAACCCATCCTGCCGGTGTGTTTTGCGCTCATCGTTAGTTCCGGATGAATACATTCAATTACGGTTCAGAACGGTTGCCTTCGGATGCAATTGGCCGGTAATGCCTTCAAAACCGACCGGGCGCCCTTCACCAGGCGAGGATAGCATGCAGATTAACGGCTGGAAACGGTGCAGTAAAAATAACAATTACAATTTTCTCCCGAACGAGCGAAAACGTATTCTTTTCTCGTTCAAGGGTCGACGAGTCCACCTGGCTGGCTCTTCAACTCAACGTGGAGTGTCGCCATAAAAGCGCTGGAGTTTTCACCTATTTCCCAGTGCACCGGTGCGGGCGCAGGATACGGCAAGCACATGTGCAGGCAAGTCGCGCATGAACTGCTCGCTCGGACGGATAATTAAATCGTTCGTCGCCCGTCGCCGGCGGCGCGTCCTTGCGTGCGTTCTCAAGCGCGATAATATGTGTCATTTGGTGGCTAAAAGCATTCCCAATTGTTTTTAGTGCCCCGTGACGCCGTCTCCCCCGCGGGGAATGTGGGATGACAATTACATCAAGTCAATTGTTACGACCGCCGCCATTACGGGATGCTGCTAATGGACGCTAATTCTCCCCCACCACGTTGCTCGCTGACGTCGCAGGGTGTGCAGTTATTTGGTTTCGGTTCTTTTGAGTTCCATTTTTATATGCAAGTGACGAAATTCGGTCGCTATTTGTTTTCGTGCGCAACGAAACGAAATTTATTCATAGCTAATTGATTTCCTTATTTGACTTGAAGCATGTTTGGTGTGTATGTATGTGTGCGTGTTGAAATATCCGTTGATTCAAAGACCATTATCAATTCGCATCGTCTCTCCCCGTTAAGAACGTTCGCATCTAATGCATTCAAATGTTCCTGTTTAGTATTAACCTAAATGGTTATGGCGCTTGTTACTTTAATAAACATTTTTGTTGTGCAATAGAAACTGCCTGGAATGGATGTAACAACTCCGGCGGAAGGTCGTTTACCTTTTGCGGGGCACGCCCGGAAAAATCGCCCTGATAATCGAACTCACATATCTCGGTACGGAAGTGGCTTACTGTCAATCATCCCGTGCCGCCGATTGTAGTCGGATCCGTTCGGATTTGTCATCAGAAGCCGTGTGTCGCTCGCTTGGCGGCGGCGTGTAATCCCATTTCTTTTTGGTCCCTTTTTTACAAGGATCAACATCTGAATGAGTAGCTGATGAGAAGAGGGTAGAAGAAGGTAATAGATGCGCTGTGTTCTGCGGTTCTGGTCCGATTGTTTGGTGCGCGCGTGTGTGTGTGGTTTCCGTTTTTGGTCGGTGTAGAGAGACAGAGGTCAACGAGAAACTGATTTTTATCCCTGGTTATTATCGTATGTGAATCCCACAAGAGCCTTCCGGGGACGTATTTCCTGTACCGGGTCTATTCACAAATCAGGAAGAGGTTGAACAGGAAGTGATGTTTTCGTGCGTATTTGTGTGGAAATGAATTATTTCATCGCCGATATCCAAACCCCACCATCATCGTATCACATGCACGTCGGCCAGCGAAGAACCTGCTTAGGATTCAGTCTGCGCAAACTATCAACCCATCCTGCCGGTGTGTTTTGCGCTCATCGTTAGTTCCGGATGAATACATTCAATTACGGTTCAGAACGGTTGCCTTCGGATGCAATTGGCCGGTAATGCCTTCAAAACCGACCGGGCGCCCTTCACCAGGCGAGGATAGCATGCAGATTAACGGCTGGAAACGGTGCAGTAAAAATAACAATTACAATTTTCTCCCGAACGAGCGAAAACGTATTCTTTTCTCGTTCAAGGGTCGACGAGTCCACCTGGCTGGCTCTTCAACTCAACGTGGAGTGTCGCCATAAAAGCGCTGGAGTTTTCACCTATTTCCCAGTGCACCGGTGCGGGCGCAGGATACGGCAAGCACATGTGCAGGCAAGTCGCGCATGAACTGCTCGCTCGGACGGATAATTAAATCGTTCGTCGCCCGTCGCCGGCGGCGCGTCCTTGCGTGCGTTCTCAAGCGCGATAATATGTGTCATTTGGTGGCTAAAAGCATTCCCAATTGTTTTTAGTGCCCCGTGACGCCGTCTCCCCCGCGGGGAATGTGGGATGACAATTACATCAAGTCAATTGTTACGACCGCCGCCATTACGGGATGCTGCTAATGGACGCTAATTCTCCCCCACCACGTTGCTCGCTGACGTCGCAGGGTGTGCAGTTATTTGGTTTCGGTTCTTTTGAGTTCCATTTTTATATGCAAGTGACGAAATTCGGTCGCTATTTGTTTTCGTGCGCAACGAAACGAAATTTATTCATAGCTAATTGATTTCCTTATTTGACTTGAAGCATGTTTGGTGTGTATGTATGTGTGCGTGTTGAAATATCCGTTGATTCAAAGACCATTATCAATTCGCATCGTCTCTCCCCGTTAAGAACGTTCGCATCTAATGCATTCAAATGTTCCTGTTTAGTATTAACCTAAATGGTTATGGCGCTTGTTACTTTAATAAACATTTTTGTTGTGCAATAGAAACTGCCTGGAATGGATGTAACAACTCCGGCGGAAGGTCGTTTACCTTTTGCGGGGCACGCCCGGAAAAATCGCCCTGTCAAAAGCCCCGTCTAGCCATCTGGGATCCAATAAACAAACACCGAAAGAACTAGAACCGCATGCTCTCTCATTCTCTCTCTACCAAAACGTCGCAATTTTGATGTCCATTTGGATTAAGGCTCTAGTGTATGTGTGTGAGAGAGTTTTAATTAAACGATCCTTGACCAGTTTTTCACCGGTCCAACTACTACCCAACCACCCAGCGAAGAACCTGCTTAGGATTCAGTCTGCGCAAACTATCAACCCATCCTGCCGGTGTGTTTTGCGCTCATCGTTAGTTACTACTTTACGATCGGAACTAATACCTTTGGCTCTGCGCTGTGTGACCTTTTACCAACCAAAAAAGGAAATATTTTTTTTTCGATTCAGAAACCGCTTTATTGAAAGCTGAAACAGCGCGCGAGCGTTGTTCGAAATGAGGCGGTAAATTTTATGCGCGACATAAAAATTGATATCACCTAATCAACGAATTTCTGTCTCGGTTGGGCGCTGTGTAAAGATGGGAACGAACGATCCGTGTGGCTCCCTGCTGTTTTCGCCGCCCAGTCTTCCGCCGCCAGGGAACGATGGCGTTCCCCCCCCCCTGATTCGGGGGGAGAGGTGTCTGTTTTCTGCTAGGCGGTGCTGTGGGTGGTAAAATCCTTTTTTCGCCACCACCACAACAGGCTCCGAAAGCACGAAAGTTTGAAAAGTTGAAAGAGGAGTATCCCTTGGGGGGAAAACGGAGATAGGAAGTGCGAGGCCTGCCCGAAGGAAATTATGATAAAGGATTTATTAATGACAAAGCATCTCACTCCCCCCAGTGCTCTCATCCGCACCCTCTTTCATAAGATATGACCCTGGAAGGAATTTAAACTCTTTCTATGCTGCTGCACATGTGCTTCCAGTGGGTCTGGGTTTTCGGTGGTAGGGTTTCATATTTATGTGTGTGAGGTCGAGTGATGGAAATGTGCCCCAGAAGCTACAATCTACCGTATATAAACACAGAAGAGGGCGGCTGTGGGCAAACTGTGAACTTCCCCCCCCAGGGGGTGAGATACTTCGCGGTTTGGTGTTAGAACGGAAGCGCCAAGGACCTTCCCGAAAAGCAATCTAGAGAAAAGGTGATGTAGGGGAAATTTCCAGACACCTTTATCATTTTTCTGTTGTTGGAATCACCTCATCCTTCATCTCGCTACCTTTTTCACCCCCCCCCCCTCAAACAGATAACGTGTCCGGAGCATGCTTCGGAGGAGGTTAACGGTTCAGAAATTATATCATCATTAGTCGAAAGAAGTCGGAAGCGCTTCTTCTACAAGGTGAACACCACACGAACCGTGAAACGGCTAATTGTGGCTGTTGAAATGGAATGTTTTGGTGTGTAATGAATTGTCAAGTTAGTTAGCGTTTCAAGCCAACAATCTAGTTGGTTAACTATAATTAAAAAATGAAAAACAATCCGATTCATACTTGCTACTTTACGATCGGAACTAATACCTTTGGCTCTGCGCTGTGTGACCTTTTACCAACCAAAAAAGGAAATATTTTTTTTTCGATTCAGAAACCGCTTTATTGAAAGCTGAAACAGCGCGCGAGCGTTGTTCGAAATGAGGCGGTAAATTTTATGCGCGACATAAAAATTGATATCACCTAATCAACGAATTTCTGTCTCGGTTGGGCGCTGTGTGGGTGAAGGTGAAATGGAATTATTTTTCCACCTCCACCCCATCCAGACACAGGAGCAGCAGCAGCAGCCCTTTGCCGATGGTATACATTTATCAGAAACATATTTTACAGCTCATTAATACTTGATTAAGCAAATCCGCTTATCGTTTTCGCCCCACCTCCAACGAATCGCTCAGCAACTTCTGTAGAGAGTTTCTTTTTCTCGCTCCTCTCTTGTAGCTAGGAAAAAGTTTTTCCCCGAAGATAAAAGAAGCAAGCCAATGCGCGCTAGAGACGACGGGGGCTCCTTGTCACACTCCGTATCCATTTTCGGAGGGGTTTTCTATTATTCTTTTCCGAACAACCATCAGCTGATTGCGCTTCGAAGAAGTGGGCGGTGGGAGAGGTCGGCTAATTTGTGCGGCATGGTGTTACTGGTTGTGTCACATCGCAGGGAAAAGAATCGAAGAACCTGGCTCCTCCGGGTACGTCTCAGCCCCGTCGACACGACGACGAGGACGACGAGCCAACCAAGCACACCACCCAACGATCAATAGCCCTTAACCGGTGGGAATTGCAAATTGGCCATAGTTCGAAGTTCATTAAACAGATCCTCCAAAATCGCGTCACGCCACCGCGTCAGTCACTTGTTCGTGCTTTCCAGGGGGTGGTTCTTGAAGGACGTAAAAGTTTTTCGATTCAGAAACCGCTTTATTGAAAGCTGAAACAGCGCGCGAGCGTTGTTCGAAATGAGGCGGTAAATTTTATGCGCGACATAAAAATTGATATCACCTAATCAACGAATTTCTGTCTCGGTTGGGCGCTGTGGGTGAAGGTGAAATGGAATTATTTTTCCACCTCCACCCCATCCAGACACAGGAGCAGCAGCAGCAGCCCTTTGCCGATGGTATACATTTATCAGAAACATATTTTACAGCTCATTAATACTTGATTAAGCAAATCCGCTTATCGTTTTCGCCCCACCTCCAACGAATCGCTCAGCAACTTCTGTAGAGAGTTTCTTTTTCTCGCTCCTCTCTTGTAGCTAGGAAAAAGTTTTTCCCCGAAGATAAAAGAAGCAAGCCAATGCGCGCTAGAGACGACGGGGGCTCCTTGTCACACTCCGTATCCATTTTCGGAGGGGTTTTCTATTATTCTTTTCCGAACAACCATCAGCTGATTGCGCTTCGAAGAAGTGGGCGGTGGGAGAGGTCGGCTAATTTGTGCGGCATGGTGTTACTGGTTGTGTCACATCGCAGGGAAAAGAATCGAAGAACCTGGCTCCTCCGGGTACGTCTCAGCCCCGTCGACACGACGACGAGGACGACGAGCCAACCAAGCACACCACCCAACGATCAATAGCCCTTAACCGGTGGGAATTGCAAATTGGCCATAGTTCGAAGTTCATTAAACAGATCCTCCAAAATCGCGTCACGCCACCGCGTCAGTCACTTGTTCGTGCTTTCCAGGGGGTGGTTCTTGAAGGACGTAAAAGTTGGTGAATAAAATAAAAATTTATAACTTTTAATTGAAACCGGTATTTCATGGTACGATTTTTCGGTTACTTGGGCCAATTCGCTGCTCGTATCAGGTGTCACTAACTGGAGCTCATGAGGGTGATTTTTACAACCTTTTTTGGTGGCAAAATTTGTGGAAAATGTTGTTTTATATCAGTAGCCCTTAAGCAATAACTTAAATGTGGTTTCTTTTCCTTTTTTAGAATGTTAAACAGCAAATTATTCTTCCCGCTTCCGTCGTCTGTTTCCGGTTGAAGAACTGTAAATATAGCCTTTCCCCTATTCCAAGTAAACTCTGCTACCATTTCTGGTCTCTACCAGACCAGACGGTTCAAGATTGAAATGCTACGCCGCGAAAATCGGTTTTAATGAAAAGTAAACAAAACAGCTGTTTTTCTTTGCGTGACTGTCGAGACAGCCCTCGCTGTGGGTGGGAGAAGACAGTAGCGGCCGCATTTTTGCGGTCGATGGATGATGGTTTAAGATAAGCCGGTCGTCGTCGGGTGCTGCCACCAAAAAGTCATCACTCCGGCGCGGTCGGCCGGAGGTGGCCTATCAAGTTACGCAAAAGCCGGGGGTCCCAATGTCAATGTCGTCGGTGGCGGCGTTCTTGTTGGTGCCAAGCGCGGAACCATTGACCGCGAAGCAGCGCTTTTCATTCGCGGGAGGTGTACCTACAGCCTGTGGGCGCGCGGATTAAGTGATAACACCTGCTCCTCGCGCTACTCCACCGTTTGGCTACTCTGTCTTTTCCGATCCGACCATCATCAGTCCAAGTGTACGGCTCAATCTTCATCGTTGGCTTCTCGGGTGAAAGCTTGTGTTTTTTGCTCTCTTCTTGCTGCTTCCTTGGTTGACGTTTTGTTTAATTACGCGCGATGTTTCGTCGCGCGATTTGACGTGGAAAAGAAGTGTTTGTTTACCCGGCGAAACGCGGAACGAGGAAGAAAGTCCCGAGAAACGGAGGAAAGCGCGACGACCTTCGTAATGAATTTAATCAATCACAACTTTAATGGATTTCCGTTTTCTTATTCGGTTAGAAGAGCTTTTGTTTGGGAGGGTGGCGGCCGGTGGCACCACCCACCATCATGACGGGAAAGTTTTGTTTTCCAGACTTTTTGCCCCTTGCTTGCGCCGCGGAAGACGATTGTGTGTGAGTGCGTTTGCGTTAGGGTCAGAACACGCCGGGGTTTTGAGGTTTTGTGAATTTAAATTGCAAATGAGCGGCGCGGAGCAAAACAGAACGCAGACAGAAAACGCTGCGGAGATGAATGTGTATTCGTGCGCGAAAAGAATTAGGATCCTGTGTTTTACTTCGGCGAACTCGCTGTCAGGACAACGGTATAAGATTCTTGCGTCTTAGCTCGCGATAGAAATAATTGCTGTGACGGTGATAGTAGTTACCCTTTGATTAATGATGATTTTTTCTTTTCGCTTTTTTACTTACAGGTGAGACCAAAATTCGCTTAAAGCATCGAAGTCCTTGCAGTGTTGATCGCCAGGAAGATCGGTGAAGTAAAGAGTTTATAAATAACGTATCTCAAACCTAGCTTGAAAATGTGAAGCTTCTGGAAATATCCACATCCTGTGGACTTGCCGTGCTTTTGGAGGACTGTTTAAGAAATTCAGTAACCGTTCAATCCACTGGGCTAGCGAATCAGTGTGCGATATCGAGCTGCTATTTTATTTCGCTTCGCCTCACTTCTTTCACGAGTATCAGAGAGTGCAAAAAAGCTCACCGTGCTCTTGACATTCGATATCCTCTTATCGTCGGTAGTATTTTCTACGAAGAACGAGCGGGGAGAGAGTACACAACAGTCGAATGTACAGGTTTACGTGTGTGTGCTTGGGGGGAGCTCACAACGATACTCCATATCATAAATTGCACCTCTAATTGCACCGGGATGGCGTTGATCTTATGAACCCTGAAGTTCAATGAAAGAGCTGAGGAGGTTTCATTTACCTTTGAGTTCATTTAAAAATGTCTAACACAGAACTGTGAGTAGCATGTGAAGTTTATCTGCTATCATTTCTTTTTCAATTATTTTTCTCTTTAATACCGTCAAATCTCAAAATGAGGCTCTCGTTTATTAAAACCTAATTTTGAAGTTACCGTTCAAGTCCTGTTGTTGAGATTGGTCCCTGCAAATCTCAGCCAAAGGTACGCGCGAATCGTCTTTTGTTTGGCTTTCCGCTGTCCTTTATTCACGCGAGTGGCATCATTTTTCTTTCTTCCCATCCGCCAACGAGCTGCTGCCGCGCTCTCGCTCTATAGTTGGAAACCAATTCCGGGAGCTTTGGGAAAGATTTTTCACCCTTCACACAAAACAATTCTCGTTAGCTTCACTCTTGGATTCGTTCTGGACAAGGGCAAAGCGGAAGAAAGAAAATGGTCTGCTGTGCATGTGGGAAAAGCTTCTGCTGCGTTCGGCTTGGCTGGAGCTCGTGCAGACCGCTTTTTTTTGCTTTCAAGACACGATGACGAAGCACACGTAGCACAGAGAAACACGACGCAGACTGAACCGGTAGTGTGTTGCAAGCTGTTTTCCAACAAATGCGATTTTTCAGCAAACACACTCACAGCGACGGAGTAGTGAGTGAGCAGGAAAGCACATCTCGCGACAGAGCATGACAGACGCAGGAGGGTTCGTGTCTGTCTCGTTTCACTTTCCTCTCTGCGCTGGACCGCTGGGCAGAAGGTTCTGTGTACTGTGCGGCGTTAGTTACCGACCCCGGAACAAGGAACGATTGCGACGAGCGCTGTCTCTGTCTATCCCGAAGGATTGGCGAAGGTTTTTGACCTCGTTTTGCGATATATCCTGGTGTGTTCTTGCCGGCGGTGGGAACACGGAGAGCGCGAACTGCGTGAGAATGTGTGCGATTTCGCTCCCCGGGCACACAACGACACACACGACTCCCCGACCCGGAACTCTTGCTCTTCTTTTGGCGCGCGTGAGCTTTGTTTCATTCTTCCGGTTCCGGTTGTGTGACGGAAGATAGAGAGAGAGATAGAGATGGGGACCGTGTGGAGTAGGAGAGACGGCGCTCGGGGTTTCCAACACCGTCTGAGCGGTGTCTGGGCCGTGCCGGCTTTTGCGAAAGCTCTCCGTGGGTGGTTTCGGTGCTCTGTCATTCATCATTGCAGAGGTGGGTGGGCTGTTAGCTGAGGAGGTTTCATTTACCTTTGAGTTCATTTAAAAATGTCTAACACAGAACTGTGAGTAGCATGTGAAGTTTATCTGCTATCATTTCTTTTTCAATTATTTTTCTCTTTAATACCGTCAAATCTCAAAATGAGGCTCTCGTTTATTAAAACCTAATTTTGAAGTTACCGTTCAAGTCCTGTTGTTGAGATTGGTCCCTGCAAATCTCAGCCAAAGGTACGCGCGAATCGTCTTTTGTTTGGCTTTCCGCTGTCCTTTATTCACGCGAGTGGCATCATTTTTCTTTCTTCCCATCCGCCAACGAGCTGCTGCCGCGCTCTCGCTCTATAGTTGGAAACCAATTCCGGGAGCTTTGGGAAAGATTTTTCACCCTTCA